>VCCN01005167.1:236124-250209 GCA_006491835.1 Architeuthis dux | reverse complement strand
CCATTTATAGATGATGGCTTCCAAGTATTTGTACGATGAAGGAGTTTATGAAGACGTTTTCAATGAGGATTGGGCTGTCGTGGGAATGATGGAAACTGCCGAAATAAATCAACTCGAACAAGATTTCCTGGCAGCACTGGTAAGTAACCTAGTCCCAAGCTTGGTGAAATGAGTGGGGATAACAAAGGCTTTGTTTCAACAGACGATACCAATGATTTTATCTCTAGAAATGTCATTTAACCCATTAAATGCGAATGACAGGAATTTCTGTCATTGCAGTTCTATGGCTAACTCAATAAAATTTTCTTTTTATTGTGATGATGGCAGCTCAGATATATCTGTGAGTCCGGGCTTTTATCTTGCAATGGATTAGTATTAACTCTTCACCACCCTCCACAGTTAAGTTAGGCGTGGTATATGATCTGCTAACATTATCACTGTTGTCCTGCCCTTTTCACTAACGGTATGTCTTGGTACAAAATTTGCTTTCAGAAATCAACACTCCAGTCACGGCTGAAAGTACTTGTAATGAAAAAAAAGAAAAAAACTAGCATTCCAAGGGAAATCATGAATCACCGCCACCCATATATGCTGTGTTGGGGGTGATCAATTAAACAGTTGGAAAAGGACTAATGAATAAGTTACTTCTTTCCCTTTGTTGGGTTGTGATCACTTAAAAAAAGGTCTGAATTTTCAAAAAAACAAGCGTGCAGAAACTAGTGACCAATTTAGCATAAACTTACATTGCATATTGAACCCCCCTCTAAAAACCTATTTAGGAGGAGAATTTTCAAAAAACAAAAACATTTTCCCTACTCATTGAGAGGGGCATGTGCGTGCAAAATTTCAAGTTTCTATGAACGGTTAGGGCTGGGCGAAGTCTGAATACGTAGATACATAGATACATAGATAAATGCCAGAGCACATGAATAACCTAAACCCAGCAATAGACCAGTGTAGTGGGTAGTAGTGAATTATTTTGTTTTTTAAAAGTTAAAAGATCTTATAGATCATCAATATTTGATCAACAAGCAATTAAATAATTTTGTAGCTTATAGGCCATATCTTAGGTTTAGCATGAAATATGTTGGAAAAATGTACCATATATTATCACCATGAGCCGTTATAAGTTGACTGCTGGACAAAGGCCTTTCCTCATCTCCTTCCATGATGACCTATCTTGTGCTAACCTCTGCCAAGTCTTACCGGCAAACCTTTCTATCTCAACCCTCCATCTTGTGTCTGGTCTTTTCCTACCTTGTTTACTGTCCCATGGGCACCAATCGGTTAGTCTTTTCCACCATCTATTGTCATTTGTTCTTGCTAGGTGGCCAGCCCATCTCCATTTTTGCTGCTTAATTGTATAATATCCTTCACTCTAGTCCTTTCTCTGATCCATGTTGATCTTTTTCTATCTCTAGCATTGCTCTTTCCATGGCACTCTACTATTGAGTTGGTTTTCAGCTCGTTCATTCTAAAATTGCTTGGATCATTAAACTAAAGTGATTCGTAGATCCCAACTTTCATTTGAGGGTTAGATTTTGAAGAAAAAAAACAACGTCCATCTTTATTGTAGATTTTATATTCTATATTTTCAGAATTTTAAGTGGATTTTAAGAAAGATCAAACAGACCCTTTCTTTAGAATTGTATTAATTTGTATCTGTTAAATACAATTTAGTTCTTAACTTTTCATTGTTTATTCTATATTTTAAGTATATATAAAGCCTTGTACTGCAATCTGCTGGTTTTGTGATTTGTTTCTATGGAGTACAGCAGTAATTCTCAAAGTATGCGTCCCAGGGGGCCGCGATTAGGTCTCAGGGACACCGCAGGATATTCAAAAATCTTAATAATACTAGTAAGTTACAGCAAAATGTTTAAAAAATTATTTAAATTAAGTATTTTTAAAAAATTTTTTTTACAAATGGAAAAGTTTTTATTGAATAAACATTGTGAAAGTGATGATATACCAAACAAGAGGCAGAGACACATGAAAGCAAATTTAAAAATTCAGTATTTTCTGACTTGGGGTGCCGTGAAAAATCCTTATACACTAAGGGCGCCGTGATTCGTAAAAGTTTGGGAACCACTGTAGTACAGTCTTTATTGGGTGCTCCATAAATCTTGCTTTGTGCCTCGTCCAGCAAATATCTATCTTTGGTAATGATATGCAATTCTGAATAGTTGATAATAATTAAACTCTCCTTTCAGGACTGGAGACTAATGGTGCATAAGAATGAATTCAACCAGTTACTAGACACCATCGAGAAGAGGTAAGTAATCATTACCTTTCTTGTTTTTTATTTCTTTATTTCATTACTAGCATAGTACCCATAAAAAATGATGGGATTATTTATGCATGGATAAATTATACAACTATCGTGACCAACAACCATCTGGTCCGATTAGCCGAACAAGGCAATTTGGATTTGGCTGCTTTCATATACAGTGATTCCAGTTAATAGGGTCGCATCAGGACCAAAGATTTTGGACCCAATAACCGGCTGGTCTGATTAGCCAAACAAGGCAAATAGTTTTCTATGGACAGATATTTATAAAAAAACTGAAAAAACTCTTGTTTGAAGCAATGAGCAGTGCAAGGAAGGTAACTTGGTCAACCACAACATAACTCAGTATATTTTTGAGAGTTTGGTTATTTCACATTTTACTGGAATCTTACAAACTAAAAATATTTGAAAGATCGTTATTTTGAGAACTATAAAAAAAAATTTTTTAAATAAAATTCTGAGTGATTTTATTTAAAAAAAAAAATGTTAAATCAGTATCATTGCTGCTTTGTCCAAATAAACGGCTCATTGTTCACATTAAACAAAGCAAATCAGTGATGATTGCATGCATAATTGAGACTACTGTATATATTTTGGTATAAATCTATTTATTTTCAATAAATAGATATAAAAACGAGTTTTGAACTCTGCTCGCCAATCCCAATCTCTGTGCCGTTAACGGGTCTCAGACTTTTTGCCGAATGACGAATATGATAATTATAATGCCATTTATTAGTTGAGAACCTATATTTGCCAGTGTGAGTGACTGCTAAACGAGGATAGGATTAAAAGACTCCTGCCTACAATGAGATCTTCTTAGCTCAATCGGTAGAGCTGTACTTGCGTATAAGGTAGCTTCCAGGCTGGATGTGGGTTCGATCCCTGCAGAGTTTGTTACCTTATTCACATTTAAGATTTAGGTCGCTCGTCGTCGCGCCAGCAAATATAGGTTCTTATAAATGTCTTTATAATTATCATATTCTGTCAGATATAAAATTATCCATTTGATTTTATAATAACTTTAGTGATATATTTTAACTCATAAAATCATGAACTGATTGAAACTGTCCCTGTGGAACTTTTCAATGAATAGAATTTTTAAAAATGGAACTCTTTTGTCAATGGAATTGGGGTAAATTTAAAAAAATTTACGTAAACATGCAAGGGAGGTAACTATAAGTTATTCGTTTGATTTAACTTAAAAAGCAAAAGAAATGTAATGGATGACATTTGTTCCTTTCTCTTTGAAAAAGCAAAAGAAATGTAATGGATGACATTTGTTCTTTTCTCTTTGACAAAACAAAAGAAATGTAATTGTTGACATGTTCTTTTCTCTTCGAAAATGTGAAAAGGAAAAGAAATGTAATGGATGTCACTATATATGAATTTGAGAGTTTAGTAATATGTTTAACTCATAAAATCATGAACTGATTGAAACTGTCCCCGTGGAACTTTTCAATGAATAGAATTTAAAAAAAATGAAACTCTTCTGTCAATGGAATTGGAGTGGGGGATTTTTTAAAAATTTACGTAAACATGCAAGGGAAGTAACTATGAGTTATTCGTTTGATTTAACTTTTAAATTTTTATATGTATTTTAGAGTTAAAATGATCTTCTATGAGCATGCTGTTTATGTCTTGAGCTCTTTAATGTAATTTGCTTGCCTCATAAGGTGTTAGAAATATTTCAGTACATCATGTCATCCATTTTGAAAACGTGGAAAGAAATTCAGCTTTCAAAGAGTTAACGTTGATAAGAAAACCCTCTTTCAACCAGTCGGTCAGTCTAGCACTTAACAATGAGGTTTTTCTTTTTTCTTCTTCCAGAATAGCCTTTCATGAAAGCTGCAAACGGGGTTGGTTGTCCTACACAGACGTGTGGATAATGACACAAGGGATGTTCTATGCTGACATCTGTAAGCATATGGGACAGGAATTGGTCAAGGTCAGTTTTGGAAGCATCTACTTATATAAAACGCCACGTGATTAGTGATATTTTTGTCTGTAACATTTGTTAACAGAGATAATGGACCCAGTTAGCATAAGCTTACATTGAAAATTGAACCCCCCACTAAAACCCTGTTTTGGAGGGGAATTTTCAAAAAACAAAAGGCATTTTCCCTACTGATTGGAGAGGAAGTGTGCATACATGCATGTGTGCGCGTGCAACATTTCAAGTTTCTACAAGGAACTGCTAGGCTGGATGAAGTCCAGATACATAGATATAATCCTAGGGATAACTCTAAGAGATGGAAAAAGATCAACATGGATCAGAGGGAGGAATAGAATGAAAGATATTATACAACTAATTAAGCAACAAAAATGGAGATGGGCTGGCCACCTAGCAAGAAGACATGACAATAGATGGGGGGAAAAGACTTAACGATTGGTGTCCATGAGACAGTAAACAAGGTATGAAAAGACAATACAAGACCAGACAAGATGGAGGGACGAGATAGAAAAGTTTGCCGGTACGACTTGGCAGAGGTTTGCACAAAATAGGTCGCCATGGAAGGAGATGGGGAAAGGCCTTTGTCCATCAGTGGACTTATAATGGCTGATGATGTAATGTGTGAACACCTGAATAACCTAAACCTTTGGTAGCAGTGATTAATAATAATTTTAATAAAAATGCAGAGCAATATGTTTTTGATGTTTAGCGCAATTGCAAAAACACTTTAATACTGCCGTCATGTTTTGCCGAAAAGGGAAAATTTAGATTCATGCCTAATCTTGAAATTATTGAGTAACGCCAAAAAGATTTAATTGACAGTTATTTCTCCACTTATATAATATAAAGATTATTTAGCAACGTAATTTATACCTAAACTTATTCCCCATGAAAAAATTCATGAATATATTTGAAATTCTATGATTTTTACTTTAGAAAAAAACAAACTACTGAACTAAAGTTGAATAGTCCATTGTTTCAAATGGTGGGTAGTGGGTATTTTTATCAGCTAAATTGTTCCCTTTAAGTGGAAGAGTCCATTTTTATGGACAAAGAAACAAACAGAAAAATCACACTGATGGTGAGATACTATAATAATAAAGTAAATAATAGAAGAATGTTGTGTCTGTCTGTTTGTCTGTCCAGCTTAGTGATATGATATATTTGTTTTTTTTCTTTCTAGATGTTTGCTGTCAGTACTGTGGCTTATGTTGCTGGTGTCCTGACTCTGCTGACCTCTTCATATCTGGCAGTGTCTATGACTTCCAGATTGACGGCCCTTACCACCCAGGAAGCAAACTTATTTCCAGAGCTGCCCTTCAATTTGCGAGAAATCTCCCTCGACACCGTCTCTTCTTCAGTCAACTTTCTCGGTCTAAGGAAAGATGTCGGTTGTGATCTCCCAACCACCATGAATCTGCCTTCTCCAGCCTCACCCGCCAGGCTACTACCTTCTTCCGTATCGTCTATAAGCAGCTTTCTCTACCAAATGATGGTCGTAAGCAGTTTGGAGTACGTCAGTTATGGCTTACCGGGCGACATGAACCTTTTGTGGGGACGGCAGAGTGACGAGGGCAAACCTTCGACTCCTGCCAGTGATGCCCTGCAGACGAACCAGCGAAAAACTGATGAAGGTGCTGCATTTATTTCGTCTAGCAAGGGGGGGCTTTCACACGGGAAATCCTGGTCTGTATCCTCTCTAGAATATGACCAAAACCCTAATACGGTTGTGACAAACGAGAACTCCTTAAACACTGCTGACTCGGATTCTAAATCACCACTGGCGATACTGACGACGATAACCTCTGCTGAGTCTGTCAATGGCGATAGTCACGGATACCGGTCTGAAAACCAACCCGTAACGCCACCCCAGGTTTCCAATTCAAGCTCTTGGTCCGAAGAAGACTCGCCCGTCGATGAACTGCCAAGGTCGAAATATCCCGCCATAAGCACAGCTCTGTTAAATCTTGTCACTCTGTTCTCGCTCAAGACCTCGCCATCTTCCAACTCCGAGAAGGAACGCAATCGTTGCAAACACTGTGAGCATGCTCGTCGTCCCGCTACCCATTTTACTACTGCTGAAATCGAATCCCACGCTGCTGATCCACTTTCACCAACTCGTCGTATACCCGTGTCTTCAAAGAGTAACCTTCTCACAAAGTGTTCTTGGTCTCGATGGCGTACGGAGCAGAGATCTAAAACTCGTCAAAACCACTCGCCAAGCAATCCTAACCCGATCCAGTCCAAGCACGCTCCTCCGTCTCAGCCTTCTACTGTTATATCTCCGTTCGGCAGCTCCTCGTCATCACATCCGTCTCTTCTCTATAACCCCGGTGCCACCTCGCCTGCCTTTGTGCCACGGTATTCGAAGGAAAACCACACTCTATACTCTCTTCCCCCAGTAGGGGATCCTCATCGTGCCCAAGCTGAAAGTGTCTGTTTTCGAGGTTCGCCCTATGATGGTGGCTTGTTTAACCAAAGTCTGAGTCCCGATAGGGTTCGTCTCCGAAGCTTGGCCGCTACTTTCCTAACAGGTAGAGTCAAAGAAAAATTGGCAATGACGGCCCCGGCAAGACACTTCGACACACGTGCCTTTGCCAGTACGTGTGCTGGCATGGCATCTTCCCGATTACGCCTATCGAATCGTGCCAACATGGCTACGTGCCACTGCTGATGATGATTAAACGAAAGAAACGAAAATGGAAATGAGGAAAAAGAATCGTTAATTTTTGCTTTGAAATGATATTGGCTTTTTGTATTGATTGACCCCTTATAAGTTTCCCTTGTGTTCATTTATTAGACTTTTCCCGATCCCTGCCTTTTCTTTCTTTCTTTTTTTAATACTTTACGGTCATGCTTCGACTTGCGTCTGACTGACTAATGTCCGAGTGCAGGTACGTCCCACGTAAGAGCTTAACACCCATTATCTGTGGATGACAGGAATTCCAGTCATTGTAGTTCTATGGTAGAATTGCGAATGATGAAAATTTTGATCCTGTTCTTGTTAGCTTGCTAAAGAGAGTGCGGTTTGTTTCAAGTTCGGGGGGTGGGGTAGAAGAGAAGACGCCTTGCTGGGTTGAGTTAATGACTTAGTGAAAGAATGTAATGGATGACATTTGTTCTTTTCTCTTTGACAAAAATGTAATGGATGACATTTGTTCTTTTCTCTTCGACAAAAGAAATGTAATGGATGACATTTGTTCTCTTCGACAAAAGAAATGTAATGGATGACATTTGTTCTTTTCTCTTTGAAAAAGCAAAAGAAATTTAATGGATGACATTTGTTCTTTTCTCTTCAACAAAAGAAATGTAATGGTTGACATTTGTTCCTTTCACTTTGAAAATGCGAAAAGCAAAAGAACTAATGGATGACATTTGTTCCTTTCTCTTCGAAAATGTGAAAAGCAAAAGCAATATAATGGATGACATTTGTTCTTTTCTCTTCGACAAAACAAAAATGTAATGGATGACATTTGTTCTTTTCTCTTCGAAAATGTGAAAAGGCAAAAATCAACTCCAAACTTGGAAGATATGCCCCATCGTCTCCTATTTGCCTCACAGCATGTCACTTCCCAACCCTTCTAATGGTCAACTCACCTAGATCAAGTTGCACCCCTATTACCGGATCATAACCTGGACACAAGTCGATGCATGGCTGTAATTCAATTTTGTGGTTCATTGTTGAATTACGTTCACTAGAAAATAAGTCAGACTTCAAAATATTATTTTTAAATCCTCTGTTTTTTTTTGTTGTTTTTTTGCCATATCTAATTGAAAAATAAAAAATGAAACCCTGAAACCAAATTTCAAATTACTTTTTTTTAAGCAATTTAAAAAAAATTTAAAAAAAAAAAGAGAGAAATTGTCTTAGATGAGACTTTTAAGCTGGGAACAGGTTTGCCAGATTGAGCTACAAGGAGAGATAATCCAATAAATAAAACTTGGATTATCTCTCCCTGTAGCCCAATCTGGCAACCCTGACTGGGAAGTTGTTCAATCCAAGTAGGATGCAAGATGAGTATATCAAAATTTGATGGCATCAGTTTTAAAATTACCTTCAAGTGGATTTAGGGAATTTATTTCTTAAGATTGATTTTTGTCTCACAAAACAAGTGATAATCTGAAATCTTCTTAAAATTTGTATTGTTTATAACTTTGAGAAGAATCATTAATATACCAACTTTTTTTCCCCCCAGACAATCTAATCTCTTTTCCCAAACACCAGAGATGGGAAGATGCTCTGCTACCAAAAGAAAATAGATTTATGGCCTTTTGACTAAGATCAAAGTGTAGTATCTGTTCTTCGAAATCGCCATGGCCCCGAAGTTCAGAGAACCAAGGCCCTACGGGGGGTCCTTGCAGCATGCTCGGATATTGTCCTGGGAGAAGTTGCACAGGATATCTTGGCCAGCTGGTCAGGAGGCGATCACCATTATCATGCTCAGGATTCGTCCTGAGAAGCTTTTGGGATCTCTACTCTTTCCCCCACCCCTTTTATCCTGGTCCCTGTGGCATTTGTCTCGGTGACAGGGATTTGGGATTCTCCCCCCTCAAGTCTCTAGACACAGGGACATGGGATCTGAATTCGGCACTAAATGACCCACCAAGTGTCAATGTGCCGTTAAAAAAAAAAAGATGGGAAGAAGAGATTGGATTGTCTGAAGAAAAATTTGTACAATATCATTTGGTTATGTTAAGATGTTAATATATAACACTAAATGCAGAAATAATCGATATTTTAAAGTTTTTGGAGTCATGAGAGATAACCAACCATGTAGTTTTGCAATCCACAGGTCAAGTTGTTTACTCACCTCCCCACAGCAGCAAGTTCAAAGTCTAGTTTATGATGGGGGTCCTGACAAGGCTTACGCAGAGCCATGCGACATCTCAGTTAAACCCCATTGGAAATGGCATCACAGCTGCATCCAGCTGGTCAGAACTACTGGGCGACAGATCTCATGTGCCTGGGATGTAATGCTATCCACTGGTCGGGGGCGGGATGTGCTTAAATTGAAATAATGTAGAACTGGTATGAAGCTATACTGGTTTTGTTGTTAGAGCTGATTGAACAAAGATGCATTCCCAACGGCTGATGTGGAAAAAAATATGGCTAAAATTATTGATTCAGTCATTAATTAAGAATGCCTGTCTCCTCACTTAGTAAACTAGTTGTACTGGGTTACATGGTACCAGCAGCAAAGAGTAATCCCTGACCCAACCTATTGGAAGAGTGGAACCAGCCTGCTTTAAGGGCTCTACTACTGGTTTGGAATCAGTTGCCCATCTCTTAGACTGGTTGCCTACCAAGGCTGAAAGCCCAGTCTACCCTACTATCTACCGATAGCTAGGGAAGACTAAAAAGCCCAGTCTGCTCTGAAATTCACCCAGGGGGGTGACTCATGTCTTTCCCAAGGGCATTAGTATGAACATCAACTGTCTCAGCCAGAATCTGAATGTAGATTCCATTTCCCTTGCTGTCAACTATTAGGCTACCCACACATCTATTGTCCTTACTGAAAACCTTTTTTTTTTCAAATTCAGTGTACTAGACATTATAAAATATTAAAATTCTAAAACTTTCAAAATTTTTATGAGTATAGTTCCGCCTTCTGTATTGGTGTATGCCTTCTGATGTACATGTTACGGCTGATGTTATTTTCAGTTTTTAGAAACTGCCCGATAAAATGAAGAACAAAGCGAACCACTATTTCCTACATCTACCCCTCGCACCCCCCTCCCATCTTCAGTCACCCGTCTTCATCGTACCGTGGTCAACTCCTACTGATCGTAGTAGTCCCAACACCTGGTCCTAGACATTCCAGGTCTGTCCTGTCCTGCTTTGTTCTGCCAACTGATCTCCCTCCAAAATAACTTCCCCATTCCCCCATAGCTATCCTCATTCCCTGGTGACCTACTTTCCGTGGAAGACCTTTTTAAACCTAATTTTTCTGATACACTATGCTAATATGCAAAAATGCTCTATTTCTATTAGCCCCTGCACTACTTTGCTACAAGACTAAGCAAAGCTTAATAAACACCTATGATGTAAGTGATGGTACCTCGCTATGGAACAATGGTTGGCAATCTAGTCTTGCAAACCATTACTACTGTGTAGTTTGAATCTCATTGAGTGTCTTGTACTTGTGGCCGTGAATGGTACCTTACCATAGACCAGGGGTTCCCAACCTTTTTCATCACCCACTTTCACATGGAAATTTTTTCCACCGTCCACTTGTATAGTAAATATACAAAAGCATACCAAAAATGTTTGGTAAAAGTTTGTTACCGGTTCGTAAACTGACTTTGTATGATGTAGTAAAAAATACCAAAGGGAGGTAACAAATAACGCTGACTTATGCGCCGGCTACTGCTGCTACTACCGTATTAAAGAACAAACGAAAGCAAACTTGACCATTTAAAACTGTATTTTTTAAAATTTAATTATAAAGGATATAATTTAGTATAAAAATACCAAAGGGAGGTAACAAATAACGCTGACTTTTTTTTATACAGGTTCTTTGTATATCTCCTTTGAATATTTTTTCGGGTAGCATATGTTGAAATACCTTCTTAATACTCAAAATCCTATATCGCCCATTTTCTGTTCAGTTGCTCATCGTCCACCCAACAGTTGAAATCACCCATCGGTGGGCGATATCGCCCACGTTGGGATAGACCAGTGGATTGTAGGTTAATCCAGCAAACTAGTACTACTGAGTAGTGAGTTTGGTCATCACTGGGTGCTTCGTAATTGTAGCCTTTTTCCAGACTAAGGTAAGCTTAGTAAATATATATCGTCCAAGAAATGGTAACTTACCATGGAGTAATGGTTGGCAGGCTAGACTTGCAAACTATTATTACTGTGTCGCTCAATCCTCATTGGGTGCCCTGCACTTGTAGCAGACTAAGCCCAACTAAATACATCATACAAGAAATGTTCATCTGACTTTCTGCGTATGTACATGCCCTTATACTGACTATGGCTTCTGCCAGGGCTTCACATATGAGTTTCTCTGTTCTCGGCTTGCAATATGTGAAAATGGACTTAGAGGCGACAGGCACCCAAAGTGGCGTCACTAAGTAAGAATTGCTCGGGCTCCTCACCACTTAACTTTGGTGCTCTAGTGAGAACCAGTGTTTTTCTATTATTGTGGAAATTCTTCTATGCCAGAAATAAATTTTGTTAAAATTATTATGACAGGTAGAATGAGAAAAAAATAATTAAAATTTAAAAATGCATCTAAAGGTGGGAGGGAGGTAACTTTGATCTGTAGATATTCCCCATAACATTTAAAAAAATTTTAATATGAATTTAAAAGTTTAATGTTTTGCGCATCATAAAGGCTGTTAATGATATTGAAAATGCATCCCCAGGATATGAGACTGGGTAAAAAGCTTCCCATTACAAAATTCCTTCGCTAACTCTCTCTCTCTCTTTTATAATATTTTTCCACTTTTTTAGAATATGATTTTTTTCAAATACTACCTCTGTCCCATAATAGTTGTCACATGTAGTAGAAATTTTTCATATGCAATTGTAACAACTATTATGGGATAGAGCTAGTAATTTCTTTTTTTTTTTTTTAAAATTAATTTTGCAATTTTTAAAAAAAAATCATTTTTTTTCCAACTCTATTTCTATAAAGTAAATTACATTTTGGCTACTTTTTTAAAACAACTTTGGTGTTGTGAAAAATAAAATAAATCGAATGAAAACCACAAAATCTCTATTTTTGCTTAACTTCTTTCCTTCCTTTTTTCACCCTCTTGAATGTTTTGTCATAAAGGAGAGAAATAAAAAGAATTTATTTGTATTCATTTCTCTACATGAAATTTCCTGTGTCCCAACTCATCTGGCAAAATAGTGACAACTTACAAGCAACCCAAAAGCAAATAAATGAATTGAAAAAAAAACCGTTGTTTTTGTCTATAGTTTTGAGAAAATGTTAACGACCTGTTAACATTCAAGGTGTCTTTCAGACGATTGAACTCTTTCTTGTTGTTCATATGACATTTCGGACGATCCATTTTTCCTCAGACCCGTTAACTAACATTCAAGGTGTCTTTCGGATGATTGAACTCTTTTATCATAGTTCACATGACATTTCGGACTATCCATTCTTTTTCAGACCTGTTAACGACCATTCATTCTTCTTCGGGTGTACTATCTGACTGTAATGTTGGTAAACAGAATTATTTCTTTTATTAAATTCGACTAGTTTTTACCTTCATCCTAATTTTAGTTGTTTTTATACATCTTAATTCGGGCCACTGTTTCTATGGCAACGAATTGATTGTAGGGAGTGAGTTTATAAGTGTAAATCGGCTTCTGCTAATCCATGAAGTCTTTGTGGCCGATTGGTAAAAGCAGCTAGGCGTATACTAGTCTCCCTCTGGCAATGAAAAAAAACAAACCTTTCACCAAAGTTGCATGACTATAGTTAAGGAAAAGTAACCTTTCACCAAGGTCGCAAGAAACTAGTTAAAAAAAAAAAAAATCTTTCACGAAAGTCGCAAGACTCTAGTTAAAAAAATTTCACCAAAGTCGCAAGACTTTTAAAACTATTAAAAAAAAAAAAGACTCTAGTTAAAGAAAAGTAACCTTTCATCAAAGTTGCAAGACACCAGTTAAAAAAACAAAACAACCTTTCACCAATGTCGCAAAAGTATTAAAAATGACTATAGTTAAGGAAAAGTAACCGTTCACTAAAGTTGCAAAACTATTTTTGGGAATTTTAAACTGATTTTGGCATTAAATGACCCATCTATGTTTGATATGCCGCTAAACATCAATCTACACACACACGGACACCAGCCACAAGGTGAGGATTTGCAAGATGCTGATAGAACTAAGCAATGGACTTAGCCACGTACAAAAAAGCCTGTTTGTTGCATGTTGTGTGAAATGATGTTTAAAATAATTTTAGGAAGTTTGTGCTAAAATTAGTAAAATACCTACATACAGGTCTCACTCACCGTTAAGTGACCAATGTCTTTTGGCATACTGCCGTATTGGAGGGGGTGATCGATTATTCAGAATGTTTGCATGTGGCAATAGTAAGTATTCTGTGCTGTACATCTTGGCCGGTGAGCAATGATAAAAAACAATCATTTTTTTAGACATCATAAGGAGTAAATATTTAAATGTTCAGCCCTCTAGCTCCACTGGTGCGGCCTGTACACAATGGGGGAATTGTATGTATTGGGTGTGACACCTGTTGGGTGGTGATGTAGGAATAGTATATGTTTGGCGGCGGAATGACTTCGGGCGGTGATCACTAAAAAGTCAGATTTTCAAAAAACAAAACGTTTTATCTAGACATAAGGAGTAAATTCTTCAGCCTTCTAGCTCCATTGGTGCATCCTGTACATGTGACACATGTACAGGCAGGGTTAGAACCACTTAAAAACTGAAGAAACCATGTTGAAGCTGATCATCTGTTTACTAAACTAAAAAGTCTGGTACGCAGATCATATCTAGGGAACACTGCTGGATAGTGAGAAAATTAAAGTATGCAGCATACATTATCTTAGTCCTGGCTATAGCCCACATTTCGTGTCCAAAATTCTGTTGGTCTGCCATGTTTTTTGATACTGGCTGCTTCCAAGGTGGACGCGGGTTCGATACCTGCACGACGCTCATTTCTTTATTTACACGATTTAGGCCACTCGTTTCGCCACCGAGTAAAATCGGTGCCGAGCAAATATATGTTCCTAATAAAAAAAATGTCTTTATAATTATCATATTCTGTCAGATATAAATTATACATTTACTGAATACTTTATATATATATGGTGTATGAAAGGTTACCCGACATAATGATGTTTGGGAAATGACAATGTG
>VCCN01005167.1:188954-200855 GCA_006491835.1 Architeuthis dux | reverse complement strand
ACAACAACAACAACAACAACAACAACAACAACAACAACTCAGGTCGTCAATCTATGGCAGTTAGTAAATAACCAGGATCGGAAATAAAGAATAAGCACTCAGCGAGACCCGAACTCACGTCCCTCTTGCCAGAGGAAAGCCAGGTTTAACGCACACGCAGCTTTACCAACTCAGCCTCGAAAGTTTCACTGGGACGCAGAAGTCCAAATCCAATCTTTAAACCCACTCTCCACCCATGTTTATTTTTGGTTTATGTACTAGTAGTATCAGTAAGGCAATTGTTTCATCGCTTTTATTATTATTAAATGAAGTAGTTTTCTCACTGCCGTAGATTGAAGGAGTGAGTTTAGTCGTGAAAAAAACAACAGAAAGAATTAAGATGAAGGTAAATAGTAGTAAAACAATCGATAATAAATAGGTATTTTATAGAAGTTGAAGTGGAGTTTGACCCCGCAGCAGCCACTCTTGTTAGATAAAGTATTGTAAATTATTATTATTAATGTTTTACTACTATTTTTTAATTGTTATTTTATGACAACGTAACCCAGGTCTATAGCAGTTAGTAAATAGCCTGGATCGGAAATAAATAAGTATGAACACAAATGAAATAAAAAGGTCAAGCGTGTAAGCGACACCTGATTTAAAAAGAAATGTATGGTAGACAATGCAGTACACATATATTTGAGTGGCGGAAATAAACAAGATTAAAGTGCACGAAAGCTGCGCAGTGCAAATAAAAGTCATGTTGTCGTCTGCAGCGCCCATAATTTGAAATAGTGGTCAATTAACATAAACAAAAATACAGAATAAAATATATAAAAAATACAGCCGGTAAATATCTTTTCATCATTTCACTATATTTAATTATTCATCCTTGTTATAATATTTGTTATATAAGTTTCAGTCGAACCACGATATAGAAAGAATAAAACAAAACATTTAACAAATTTAAAAAATATCGGAATAAATCGATAAAAATGATGAAAAATCTTTTTTTTAAATATTGAGTGAAAAAAATGTTTTTTTCCAGATCAAAAGACTTATAATTAATCGAACAAAACTAAAAATTTGCCGAACAAAAAATAATTATTTTACTTAATTTTTCTGTTTTTTTAATCCCAAAGTAAGAGTTCCGTTCCAGCAGTTCCTGGATATTATTCTAAAAATGGTAAACATAATTAATATCTCGAGAGAATGTAAAATGTGTAAAGATCAACGAAAGCATGATTATATAAAATAGATAAATCATCAAACTAATAAAAGGTGGGGTTGGAATCATATGAAAAAAAACTATTCTGCTCCGAAATTTGGAATGGAAAATTATGTTAGTAAAAATTCGTCCTTTAATAAATAAGTATGGAAAATTGTATTAAAATCGAATAATATGCTGATTTTTGCCAGGTTTTCAAAATTTGTCACGTCCATTTTGTTCATACTTAGAAACAAAGAATAAGCTCTCAGCGAGACTTGAACTCACGTCCCTCTTGCCAAAGGGAATCCAGGTTCAAGGCACCTGCTACTGTATCAACTCAGCCTCGGGAGCTTCACTGGGATACATCCAACCTTTAAACCCACTCTTCACACCGACGATATCTCCAGCACCATGTTTGTTTTTGGTTTACGTACTGGTAGTATCAGTATTATATTTTATTAGATGAAGTATTGTAAATCATTATTATGAATTTTGACTACTATTTACCCTCATCTTAATGTTTTAGTTGTTTTCTTATTGCCGTAGATTGAAGACGCGAGTTAAGTTGTTAAAAGTTAAAAATGAATAATAATGGTTTACAATACTTCTTCTAATAAATAATAAATAATAATAATATGGAAGAAAAGACAGGTCTGTTTAGTCATTCAATAGAAACCGCCACATGACCAACGTCTTTTGGCAGCATGCCGTATTGGGCGTGATCAATTAAAAAAATTGAGAAAAGGGGTGATCAATGAATAAGTTACTTCTCTCGTCTTTTGTTGGGCAGTGATAACTAAAAAAAAGTCTGAATTTTCTAAAATCAAGAGTGAATGCTACCGGACACAAAGCAAGGGATCAATTTAGCATAAACTTACATTGCAAATTGAACGTCCCCATGAATTGGATTTTCAAAAAGGATAAAAACAGTTTTTCCTAGACATAAAGAGGAAATGTTTTGATTTTCAGCCCTCTAGCTCTAGCATTGGTGCGGCCTGTACACGCGACACATACATAGCCAGCCAGTCAGAATCACTTAAAAACTGAAGAAACCTATGTTGACAGTTCAAATTCAAGTCGCGGCCACCAATAATATTTCTCGCACTAATGCCCCGAGAAAGGCATGAACCCTAATCTCTGCAAGTCAACCCATCGTGGTCCCGTCCTGGAATGCTACGATTGCAAAGATTGAGAAACTGAATAAATGGGCCACCCTCTCCCTGATCGAAGCAGCTGTAACAATTGGCTGCTATATCCATTAACTATCATGACCGTGGCCTCTAAATGTTCTAGGTTGACAAAACCCCCAAAGTCTTTCCTCACAACGTATTTATTTGGTGCGTAAAAAAATCATTGCACTAAAAGGTGAGGGTCGGATATCGGCCTGACGCCTTCACGGGAATTGGGAAATTTTTGTCATTGTCCACACTTTCGCGTGTGGGCCCCCACCTTAAATCCTGTGTTAAATTTTCCCTCGTGGGGAGGCAAATAATAAATCTTATAGAAATTGTTTACCCGCCCCCCAAAAGAAAAGCAATACAAAAATTCATTAGCGAAGACCTTCGCAGAGATTTGTTTTTTCTCAAATTAGGTACGTATATATATATTTCATTTGTTTAATAAGCTTCTACTCATATTTCAGCTGTGATGAACAAGTCACCCGGGACGTCACCTTTTCTTTGTTATACAACGCGTTGGTGTCTTCTTTGTGACGCTTTGGATGTACCCATTGGGTGAACTTGACACGAGGTCGGTTTAACATGGCGGGTGGGCAGACGAGAACGTTTGGGCGATGGCAAGAATTACCCATCCCCCGCGAATAGTGTCAAGAAGACGTCAGGGCGAGCCCCCCTTTTAGTGCAATGGGGGGATCCCAAATCCCTGTCACAGAGACAAATGCCACGAGGACCGGGATAGGTCAAAAGCTCCCCAGGACAAATACCGAGTGTGCTAATGGTGATCGCCTCCCGACCAGCTGACCAAGATATCATGTGCAACTTCTCCCAGGTATCCGAAAATACCCGAGCATGCCACAGGACCCCCGAAGGGCCATGGCGGTCTCGAAGCGCAGATACTAAACTTCGATCTTAGCGCGTTATCAGCCGCAGCCAAGATATCCTGCGCAACTTCACCCAGGGCGAGACCCGTGTTTCTAAGAACAGATACTACACTTTGATCTCAGCCAAAAGGCCGGGATTAGCAGAAGCGAGACTTCCCCTGTGTCAGGTAAGCTATGCAAGTTCGCAACGCGTTGGTGTCTTCCTTGTGAAGTTTTCATTCTTGATCTCAGGTGTCGATCGACGTGAGCAATCAGTTTAGACTTGATCTCTCAAAACAAATGACGTGACCTTTGACCACACACGTTACCATGTTAAAAGATAGTGATCAAATTAACTCGAGCCAAAAGAAAACATGAGCTCTCTAGGTCAGGGGCGTAGTCAAGTTGGTGGGTGGGCGAGAAAATAAGAAAGTCGTCATGACACAACTTGAACTTGAAACAAAGTCGGTTTAACATGGCGAAATGGGGGCAGACGGGTACGTGTGGGAAATGACTGAGGTCCCCAGACAAAACAGTACAGCGAAATCTAACGCGAAAATGTTTTGAATTTAACGCGGAAAAGGTAACAATCGCCTATTTCAGGATGATCACTGTACATTTCGTGAACAGTGTACGATTATTTTATACCCTGGCCCTAAGTCACACAAAATCAGCAATACGGACCGACGCACGCAGTGTTGCGTAGTGTCGGAAATGACTAAAATGGCCCGGCCCCCGCGACTAGTGTCACGGAGGCGTCAGGCCGAACAACGACTTCCCCATTAAGTTGTAGTATAACGCCGATCGGTACTACTTTTTCGCGCTGAGAGTGAGGGAAAGAGAGAAAGAGATGAGAGTGAGGGAAAGAGAGAAAGAGATGATGATGATGATGACGACTCTCGGTCCGGGTCTGTTGACGGGATTAATTTCGGAGAAAAGGCTCTTCAATTGGAAATCTGTTGTTTTATTTATGTCGATACAGATTCTTTTCTGGGCCGGTTCGCGGGTAACTTCGAGGTACGGAATTTCTGTTTCATTTAGTTTTAGTTTTCCAGGTGAAGAGCGTCCTACTTCGTCTGTGAACTGTCGCCCCGGATTTAAATCTAAAACTGCTCTACTGCTTCTAACCGGCTCTCTCCTCCCTCACCCATGACGGACAGGGGTCTTCGTTGTGCGACCTGTCACTAACGGCTTCAGATCTCAACTTCCTCCTATTTTCAAATCTGCGCCCCTTTTAACGGCTACCGGTAATACGATCTGGGTGTATTTCGTTACAAAGTGCAATGGGGAAACTGATCTTCTGATACTGTGTATTGTTACCTTTTCCGCGTTAAATTCAGCACTCTTTTTCAAAAACATTTTCCGTGTTCTTTCTCGTGTTAACAACGGGGCAGGCCTGCTGCACCTACAAATGTAGTTACTGAACAATCAATTAACCCTAAACCCTAACCCTAAAATCACGAAACAACTTAAAATACAGTTTGAAATGTTCAAGTTTTCTGCTTTCGTTTGAAATATTAAAAAGTGAAAAAACTGTGAAAATGAACGCAGTGCTGCATAAAAGAACGCCGAAAAAGAGTGCATAATTTGACGCGGAAAAGGTAACAATCGCCAACTGATCTTCTGAGACTGCATGCTTTACTTTTTTGGAGGACACAGGACGAATCTTGGGCCAGGTAAGTCTTTATTCTTGATCTCAGGTGTTGATTGTTAGCATTGACTTAAGCGATCTGTTTAGATTTGATCTCTGAAACAAATGGCGTGACCTTTGACCACACACGTTTCAGTGTCAAAATGTTATGATATGCTGCCACGAAAAGGTTATTCCGGGGTCAAACACCTGTGCGGAAATGTAAGTGACCCGCTCACCTTAGAAAATATTTAAAATTCAACAAAAACCTTTTTCGTACAAAACAAAAAGATAAACTTACATAGGCACAAATTCAACTGGATATATACGAGGTGCTACCCAAGAGTTCGGGGAACTTAACGTGCGAAATGGTTTCCTCTAAGAAAGAAAACGTTGTTAGAAAATGAGGTTCTTTATTTCCTGGAGGGATGATAGTTACTTGTTTCAGTACTACTTAAAAAGATTGGTCCCAATTGGAATTCAGCTGACGTCACACATATATGCGCTTTAACAGTTCACATGTTGAAGAAAGTGCCATATTTGGTCCAGCTGTAGCAAATGCTGGCCTAAAATAAGGGTCTTAGCAGCTGGCCTAAAATAAGGGTCTTAGCAGCTGGCCCAAAGTAAGGGTCTCAGCAGCTGGCCCAAAATAAGGGTCTTAGCAGCTGGACTATGAGAGAAGTTAACCAACGCACTATCTATCAACATAATTATGGAATAAGAAGATAAAATCCACACTCACACAGCAAAACCACAACATTTCATTACAGCACAAATAGGGTGATCATTGCATATTTCAGGGCGATTGTTACCTCTTCCGCGTTAAATTCAAAACATATGGACGGCGAAACTACCATCACGATAATGTTTGCCGCTTTCATTTGTTCCGTAATTGGCTTAACCGTAACTAAACCTAACCCTAACCCTAAACCCTAAACAGTAACCACCAACCTATATCATTTGTAGTTAAATTCAAAATACAGTTTTATGGTCAAACTTTCTTGTAAAATAAATTCACAGATAAGGTTAAAAAAGTGAAAAGGAAAAATGATCAGAGAAAATGTAAAAATTTGTGAAGAAAAAATGCCGTTCTGAGGTCCCCAAGACAAACAGTGCAGCGAAATCTAACGCGAAAATGTTTTGAATTTAACGCGAGAAAGGTAACAATCGCCTATTTCAGAATGATCTCTGCACATTTTGGGAACAGTGTACGATTATTTTATACCCAGGCCCTAAGTCACACAAAATCAGCAATACGGACGGACGCACGCAGTGTTGCCAATTTAGCGCGTTTCGCGCTAGATTTAGCGCGTTTCTTGTTTTGGCAGTGAAAAAAGCGCTAAATTAGCCAAAAGACAAAAATCTAAAATATTCTCAAACATCAACAAAACCCAACAGAACAGATACACAATTCAGTTACACACCGTACTGGCAAACCTGTGAAGTTACGACACCCAATGAATCAGCTTTGCATCAAGCCCCATCAAACATTTACCAGTTACAGTAGTAGTAAGAGTTTGATTGACGTCTTTAATAAACAGCGCTGTCTATATTTTCAGTAATTAGATTCCCAAGAACCTGTATAACAATTTTCATTCTAATCGGTTCGGCAGTTCCAAAGTTCAATATTTTTTGCGTTTTGACATATAAAATGTAAACAAACAATCAGATCGACCATAACTCACCATTTTTCAATTCCGGTGGCAAACCAATTTGGCTATAATTCTGACAAAAGCTCTAGCCAAATTTCAGCAAAATTGGTTTGCTTATAAAATGTAAACAAACAATCAGATCGGTCATAACTGACTTTGTGTATTTGCTTAAGGATTTTAGCATCTGGATTTCACTGCATTCAATAATAATAGATTTAATTTTGATTTAATCAAAATAAATGTAAAAATAAAATGTATTCAAAATGAAAAACAAACTAATAATAATGTTAATTTTGATTATGAAGTATAATCCAAATTAACACATTTTAGAATTTTATAAATAATAATTGAAGTGTTTCTTTGAAATTAAATAAATTATTTTCCCGTTTGTATTCAATTAAATTAATTCGTTTGTAAGTAAATAAATTAAATTCTTTGTTCAATTGTTCTGACTCGCTTCCAAAATCTTTGTATTAAAAAAAAAATAGCACTCTAAACCAAGAGACTAATGACTTAGGAACAAAGGACGCCGTCGTCAATATCGACGGACTGCCTGAAGCAGGCAACACTTGAAAAGAATGATTAAGCTGACTCTTTGTGTGACTTAAAGCGCATATCTGTGTGACGTCAGTTGAATTCAAATTGGGACCAATCTTTTTAAGTTCGAGCCCTTATTTTTGCTTACCTTTTTAAATTTGAAGAGCTTCCGAAAATCTGAGAAAATGGTTGGTATCAACCAAAAAATGAAAGGAGAAACAGACGTCGCTTGAAACGGAAAGAACTTACGTCTGCTTCTTACAATTGACACCGCTGTTACACGTGACCTGCTTACGTCATAAACACTTAGGCGCGAAATCCAACACAAATGACTAAATGTCGTTTCCGTATATCGACAAGGAGTCTTTCCTAGCATGTTATACGTAGCTGGCAGAGGAGTCAATGGCTCCTGTCGCCTGGTGGTTCTGGAACGCAGCCGCGATGTCATTACCAATGAGGGTTTACTGAGGCGTGGTATGGCTCTGCGTAAGCAATGACAAACCCTGTCAAGCTTGCTTAGGACTCGTCCTGTGACCAAGTTAAACTTGATCTAATGACCCCGCGACACTAGCTGTGGGGACAAGAGACATTTTAGGCCAGCCAGGACCCCACACTGAACTCGACTTTATGTCTTCTCGAATGGTTAGCACGTCTGCCTCACACACAGAAGGTCCCGGGTTCGATTCCCGGTATGAGTTAGGACAAATGTCTGTACACTCAGCAGTTAATTTGAGTACACTTTAAAGCTGTGTGATTAGGGTGGATTACTGTACGAACATACCTCACCCACAATTGTTGGGCGGAATCCAGACCTTTCTTTCTTTCAAACTTGCCGCTGTGGGGAGGCGAGTAAACATAGTATTTTATAAATGTTATGTACGTCCTCATCTTGAGTATTGAGTACAGGCCTGGTCACCGTACTTGGAGAAGGGTAAAGATCAGTTGGAAAAAGTTCAGAGACGTGCAACTAAATTAGTCCCTGAATTACGGCACATGAGTTATGAGGATAGGTTAAAAGAGTTAGGTTTAACAACATTAGAAAACAGGAGAGCCAGGGTTACTTAATAGTTTGGTTTTGTTGGTGCTTGCACCGAATTGTCCTCGCAGTGAATTTCTGTGCGCCGAATTGTCGGCGCTGAATTGTCTTCTGTGGACTTGCCAGTGAACTACGACCTTTTTTTCAGTTGCACTGTATCACTCAAACAAATGACTGTTTTCCCCAGCGTTCTATTACGGTTTATCAAATGACAAGAGCGGATTCGTTAACATTCGGAAATGAGCAGGAATTTGGAGTGTTTGATTAAAAATGGTATTCAATAAAAGTGAGGAAAAGTACAGTAATACCTCGGTTAGCGTTCCTAGATAAGTTCCTAAAAATGCAACGCTAAACAAAACAGCGCTACACGGGGTGATTATAACATAGTATAAATAGAGATTGTGCCGGCAATCATTTTAAAATATCTGATGTCGTTGTTGAGCTTCAACAAGACCGAATGGATTATCTACTTTCCAGTATTTATTCTCATACACATGACACATTAACCAAAGTGCACAGTATACAGTTATTTTGGAGACTGCCCATTTCCAAAATAAATAATGATAAAAGATATTTTTATCATTATTTATTTTGGAAATTTAACATTACTAAATTTATTACGAACACTATTTGAAAAAGAGCGCTACAGCGAATCAGCGCTAAACGGGATAGCGTTAAGCGGGGTATTACTGTAGATGGAAGGGATTTAGAAACAAACAAGACGATTGGATCGTGTGAGCGCGAAAGCGGACCCCACACTATTATTATTCAGTTGTAAATCACCCGAAAGTTTTATGCATTCTTTAAGTTAGCGCATTAGACGCAGTGTTGCCGTTTTAGCGCGTTTCGCGGTAGATTCAGCGCGTTTTTGTTTTGGCAGGGCAAAAAGCGCTAAATTAGCACGTTTGCGCCTAAAACATTTTGGCAGTTTTGGGTCATTTTCCGGCTATTTCTGACCATCTTTTTGGTGGTTTTTAGCCACTTTTGGCTATTTTAAAAATTTAGCGCTTTTTGGCAGCCAAACTAGCGCGAAAATATTTCTTGAGGTGACATACAGATAAACAGACTGTTAATATTAGAAAAGAATTGGTTTTGAAATGACTCACCTTGGTCAAACTGCGGGACGATTCAAATGTGTTGACTTCAGAGAAGCCGATGTCTTGTTGAGAATGTTTT
This sequence comes from Architeuthis dux, assembly GCA_006491835.1. NCBI lineage: Eukaryota > Metazoa > Mollusca > Cephalopoda > Oegopsida > Architeuthidae > Architeuthis > Architeuthis dux. Next base: position 191,594 of record VCCN01005167.1, on the reverse strand, counting down.
GATTTGTGTTGCGTCCTGTTGAATAGGTTGAAGAGTGTCTCGTTGGTTACCTGGGGTAAGGTGGGTGAGGATTGTGCTGGGGGGGGGGGATTCATAAATCACTTGGACAGCACAATGGAGTTGCAAGGCGGGGGGGGAAGAAAGGGTGGTAGGGAATGAACGAACGAAAAACAAAAGAAGAAAGAAAAAAAGAAAGAGAAAAGTAAAGAAAAAAGAGAAGAAAGAAAAAGAAAGAGAAAAGTAAAGAGAAAGTAAAAAAGAAAAAAGGATAAAAGAAAAAAAGAGAAGAAAGAAAGAGAGGAGAAAGAAAAAAGAAAAAAAGAAAAAGAGACGGAAAAAAAGAAAAAAAGAAGAGAGAAAAGACGGAAAGGGGGAAGAAGAAAAAGATCGAAGGATGCCGGGTAAATACATCATAGCACAACAAGCAGTGTCCTTTTCAAAGGTGCATGTTTGGAAGGGGTCGGACTTTATGGAGTGTGGAGCAGCCTGCCATAATTGTCACGTAAAATAATTTTACGTCGAAACTACGGCTTCGAAGTATTTCGGTTACTTCTCCCCAGTGGTGCCAATTTAGATAATTCATATCTAAATTTAGATAATTTTAAAGAGTGGAAGTCAAGGGGGATAATTTATAGAAACTATGCAGAAAAATCTATAATATTTAATTTTTTAAATTTATTTTATTAGATTTCTCGAGAACCGCTGATCAAGACAACTTCAAACTCAATGCACTGCCTAGTGTACTGATTGATGTATCTGACGAATGTTAACTTCGTACAATGGACAGTTGTCGAGTAATTGCGGTGCATGCACACACATACACACACACACACACACACACACATTTCTTCAATTTTAGTTAGACTTATTAAAACACAGAAAAGGGAAGAAAGAAGAAAAAGAAGAAAAAAAGAAAATCAAGATTTAAAAAATAGAAAATAAGACAAGCTTGGCTGCTGCAGGGTCAAACTCCACTCTTACTTCTATTCCGACTGAAGATGATTACTACAATTTGCGTATTGTATATATAATAAATAATAATCTAAACACCCACACCAGCTCAGGGAACCATAAGTAACTTTCAACCAGGTCACCTAACCATACATAACACCCTTCATTTCATTTCTACTATCCAGCATGGATCGTCGCATTTCTCTGCAATGTTCAAATTTCTTCTGATGAAGTCGCTCGCAGCGACGAAATGCATATAGGTTAATCTTCATGATAATAAATATGTTTGATACGCAATTTTCTCAATCTTTCTTTTCCACATTGTCTAATCACATCTACCATTCTGCCGGATTCCCTTACATCCACACAACAAACATATATAATAAATAAAAATTAAAAAATAAATAAATATATATATATATTGTAATGAAATAAGCCCGTTGGTATCTCTATGATACATTTTCGTTAATATCTAAGACTTGTCAATCTAGCTCAGTCAGTAAGACAGCCTCCTGGCAATCAGTTGATCAAAAGGTTTTGGTGAGGATTGTTCTTGTTCTTGTTGAAACAACGTCAACTCCAGACTTTGTACTGGGGTTTGGCAAAATGTTTAATGGATTGAAAAAAAGGACAAAAGAGAGGAGACGATTTACCCATCGAATCTACTTATATAAGACGCCATAAGATGTCTATATTTTTGTCTGTAACATTTGTCAAGGGTGAGAACTTGTGATCATTTGGCCTTCGAAGGAAGTCACGAAGTCAAACAAAATGTATAAAAGACAACCTACCTTTTTTTATATGTAGAAACACAAGGTGATCAGTCCGTTCTTTCAGTTCATCTGTTTCTTATTATTATACTGGTTAGTAGTTGAGCCAATAGGGAGGAAAAATAGAATACAGTGTGGTTAGCATTTAGAAGATTTAGCTGATCTTTAGATATGGCCTGATTTAGGAGACGCCAAATAGGTACGACCAGTCTTGTCCATGAGTTGACTCTGACTGGTGATTTTACCTAAAAAGTCCGAGACGCCGAGGTTCGCGCCAAGGTCAACTGTCAAGACAAGCAGGAGGTGCTTCTAAAAATAACACAAGCCAACTCCTGAGGTTATGACAGAACTATTAAATGCTAATTATAGAGTGATCCCCCTAATTTTTTATTTTGCAAATGCGTGAAATAATCTGGGTTCATTATATAAACGAGACAATACCGAGTAGCATAATGATTTTGATATTTTACAAGTACAGTACAATTGCAAAATTATTTAAATACTGCCTTCATTTTTTGACGGCATGTGTAAACTAGTTACTAATCCACGCATATAATAATTAGCAATGTGCAGATCTCTTCTGTCACGTTAAAGGACACAACTGACGTAATAAAACAGAATTTCAATCATGCAACTAAAATAGTAAAATAGAATGCCATTCATATTCTAATGACGTAATACAAATGCTGAATTTAAAAAAAAACAATAAAAAGTAATAAAATAAAAGAAAATGATAAAAAATCCGTTTGTGGTCAACAGAACGTTATTCTCCAAGCTAAATGCAATGCAAATATCTATTATCCACGTATATAAAATGGAATGTGCATCCATATATTCCCCAAGCTCACTGCAATGCAAATCTCTATATCCACGTATATAAAATGGAATGTGCATCCATATATTCTCCAAGCTCACTGCA
>VCCN01005167.1:170896-181282 GCA_006491835.1 Architeuthis dux | reverse complement strand
TCTTGGCGCGTTATCAGCCGCAACCAAGATATCCTGCGCAACGTTTCCTAGGACGATACCCGAGCATGCCACAGGACCCCATACGGGCCATGGCGGTTTCGAAGAACAGATACTACACTTTGATCCTGGCCAAAAGGCCGAGAAGCGATTTTATTATTAATTTCAAGTGTTTATTCATTTTAGAATTACAGATATGAACAAAATATTTAATCTTTTTATGTTGTTATTAGCAGCCCCAACCCTAAACAGGCGTTAAATTTTATAAAATACAGTTTTCTTTCATTTGTTCCGTAATAGTTTAACAGGAGTAGCAGCTAATCATGTCTGCTAGAAGTTATCTCCCTTGTAATTCTTTTGTGAACCTATTCCAAAAATACTACCAGAAGTTTTGACATACCAGTCAAGTTTCAATGTTGAAAATGAGTGAAAATCGTACCCTCCCGGAAATCGGGGGGGGGGGGCACGCGCCTCCCCCACAACTTAAAACGTGTTTCAAAAAATTCTGTATGTCAAAATAATGTGAGTTCCTAAGTTATGTAAAAATATACTGAATGCATACAAATAAACAACCAACAATTGTTAATCACTAACCAAAAGGTTCACTTTCATAAAAATTTCTCACCTTTCATAAAATGCGTGAGAATTTTCAATTAATGCACGAGACCGTGAGTACGTCTCAAAATGTGCGAGTCTCACGCAAAATGCGTGAGACTTGACAGGTATGGTTTTGATGGTTACATTATCTTTACTTTCACACAAACACATCACCATTACACACAGATGCTTCCCAACTGAACTATCTATAGATTCATCAATAAAGCACCACAAACATCTTTGTCACACCCGTGCACAAAAAGAGAATTTATGGAAGAAAAGAGAATTGAATACTATCATTGCTTTGTATCAATTTAAATCGTTTTGCCTCGCGACACCATCAGAGGGGTGACACCAAGATGACTGCCTAAAGAAATTTCATATAGTTTCTTTGTAATTCTTTTTTCTAATGACACATCCCATAATAGTCCAGTCAAACCTGGAAGTAAATACACCATTAACAAATTTGGTACGAAACGAAGCGAGTTTTTATGTAGAATAACACCCCCCCAAGACATGAACCTTTGGGAAAACCTTTTTATAAGCACAAATCTAAAGGGTGTAGTCCGGGGACCAGCAGGGCCTACGCTCCCGTCCCCAGGATCCTATGAGTAGGATGACCTCTTTCAAAAAGTTCTCCCCAAGAAAAAAGTTGGGATGAACTACCTCATTTACATAAAACAAAATGGCCGTCAGCACACACACACACAAGAATTTCATATCTCGTCTCCCAGTTGACATATCTGAGTACTTTAAAAGGCTAATGATTTTAAGACATGTGGAATTTAAAAATACACTTTATTCTAGCATAAAAACAATTAATTTATAGGTATTTCAGCATTTTACAAGGAGATTTCAAATATACTTTATAGGCCAATGTCTATGGATTGTAGATTTAATTCATGAAGGAGATATATACATACATATCGTTAGAAAGAGAATTTCCTCAGCCCTCCAACAATATATCTTCTAAATTTGTATCTCTTGGACTTAAAAGGTTACTGCCCGAAACGTACAGCTAGGTGTTGAGCATTTTACGAGAAGATTTCAAGTACACAGTCCAAAGTCTATGGATTGTGGAATTTATTCTTGATGGAGGTATAAACATACACACATCTTGTTAGAAGGGGAATTCCACCAGCTTTCCAACGGGGTATGTTATCAGTTTGTATCTATTGATCCTAAAAAGCTACAGCCGAGAACGTGAAGTTAGGTATCCAGCATTTTACGAGAAAATCTCGAGTACACAGTCCAAAGTCTATAAATTGTGGAATTAGTTCTTGGAGGTTGCATACATACTAATTCAGCCTTTGGGGTTGTTTTTCACCAATTAAGTGATAGTGCATGTCTATTTATTTCAAATTTTCCTTTTTTCATCTAATCTCACTAAATGTTGGAGGGGGGCCTCCTTAAGGAGTCAAGCCCACCAAATCTCTTGCTATCTCCAGCTACGCCACTGGGTGGGAATAAATACCCCTATCAGATGTACACATCAGTTGATTTGTATGAAAATATGAAGACCATTTTTATGAATTATTTTACAAGAAAAACCCGACAATGGAGTTACAAAGTTAAAACATATCGAACGGTTTAAAATTGGTCCTAAATTGAACAACATTTTATGTTCAAATTTAATCAAATTAAGTTTTTCGAAGGAATAAATGAACAAAAACACAGGAGAAATAGCCAGCGGTGTCGCTGAGGGAGAGTGGCGGTCTATTTGAAAATACCTCCGCCCCCTGGCCCACAATGGTGGGAGCTGTAATGTTAAATCAATAAGTAATGTATGTATATGTTAAATCAATAAACACGCCGAAGCAAGCTCCCAGCAGCCCCCCATTCAGTTTCCGGTACCAGTAAACGCGGACCGGAAGTGGGAATGCTCAGTTCTTACCAGGCGAACAGTCCTGCAACACGTGTTTTCTTGTTTCGTCTTTTCTTAACATGCTTAAACACGGTTACGAATCAAATGCATTCTAATCTCACACAGATAGAACAGAAAGAACAGCAAAGCGAACAAAGGCATTAAACACGAATGTTACAGGAGCCTCCAAAATTCTTTATAAATTATAGTTCACCTGCATTTCTACTGACATTATACAAGTGATAGTGCATGTCTATTTATATAATATAGATAAGACAGATTAGCCAGTATATGTCCAAATACCAATCTCATATGGCCTCAAAACGTCTCTGAAATAGGTTAAATTTCAAAAGTTTCCTAACTTTTAAATTAGCACTACATCACAGTGGACTAGTATTAAATAAACCTTTCTACGATTTCTTTTGTCATTAGCGAGAATATAACTTTACAATTAGTGATGGATACTAGACTTTACCAAAGAAAATCGGTTGACCATATCAGTGGTCACCAACCTGGGTTCGCGAAAGATTGGGGGCGTGGGGGGGGGGGTTGTGAAAAAAAAGGGTTTCAGACGGTTCGTCTGTAAAGTTTGACAGAGAAGCTTGATCAAAATTGTTAATATTAGGTAAAACATTAATATTACATAAAACATTTCAGTTTTGACAAAAATTTCATTTTGTGAACAAAGTCGAACCATTTTTGCTTTCCGGAAATTGTTAGATATTTTGTTTATATTAACTTTCATTATTAATTTACAGCGCGCTATTTTTATAGTTTTTAATAAAGGAAAATGAAAAGATGTGTACGTATATTATTATTAGGTAAAACATTAACACATTATCAAGTTTAAGGGTTATCTCTAAGTGTCTGTGATATTTGGGGTTTGTATCGTGAAAAAAGATTGGAGACCATCGGTCCATATTGTAACGTATTGGTTGTGTTTAGTGCCGCTGTTCGCTTTGTCTCACACAGCTAGAATAGAAAGACTAACAACGCGAACATGTGTGATAGGGTTGTTCGCCTGGTAAGAATGGAGCCTTCCCCGTTCCCACTTCCGGTCCGCGTTTTCTGGGACCGGAAACGGAATGGGGGTTAGTGGGAGCAAAAGGATTAAAAACAATTCCAATATTTAATTTAACAGTAGATCAATAATGTAACAATGGATTGTTCACTTAGCACACGACATTGAGGATATACAGTAAAATCTCGTCGTAACGGCACTATTTAATGACACGCGCGTTCTAACGGCACGTTTGTTTTTATATTCTCACAAGGCTATTGTCGGAGATTACTGTGCAGCAACAACACATGAAGGTTGTACATTAATTATACAATCTAAAATTAGTAAACCTTTAAAATAATGCCACCTAAAGTAACATGGGCCATTCGACCTTGAAAGGGTAATAAAAAGTCATTTTTGTCTGTACTTTTGGGTTTCTCATTAATACACTTCATATAAAATCCACTCGTTATAACAGCAAATTCGTAATAGTAATATCCTAATTAAGGCATGGGACATTAGACTATAAAAGATCATTTTTGTACTTTTTGATTACTCATTATTAACACACTTCGTATAAAATCCACCCGTTATAAAGGCAATCCCCGAGAGTGCCGTAATATCAGGCGTCTACTGTATTAAGGGAGAGAAAGAGAGTTGGTACAGACAGTGGTCTAGTGCTGTCGAAACGGCGTTCTGTTACTGTGGGGGATTTCCATTAATATATATGGAATATCGTGAATCCGACAATCCGAGTGAAGTGATAAAAGTCGGAAGGCTTGTCGTAACAGATGTATTTATTCCAATGTTTCACCGTTCTGTTAAGAACGAAACGTTGGAATAAATACATCTTCTGTACCACAAGCCTTCCCTGCGTGTGTGTTCATACACACGTCTGTAACCCAAAATTCGCCGACACTGCATTGTAGCTGTGTACGTCTAACAAAAGTACTCTTAAAATGCGCTAACTTACAGAATGCACAAAAGAAATCCGGGTGTAATTGATAGAGCAGACAGCCCTGCGTCCGCTCAACAATGGATACAGACTGACAACCGGATATCAGTTTTTAGTCTAAGAGAAGAAAACCTTTACATTAAAAACAGTCAAATAAAAACTAAATGTCTTGACAAACAATAATTACATTTACAAATTGGCTTAGTTTCTTTGGTTTAAACCAGCGGTTCTTAACCTGGGGTGACGGCACCCCTAAGTGGTGCGTAAGACAATTTTCGGGAGTGTGAGAAGGGGGAGGGTAAACATTTTCTTCGTTTTATTGCTCATATATACAACTTTTTAAATAGTTTTATTAGTAATATACAGAATTAATTTTTGCCATCTGATAAATTTCAATTTTGTTATTTACACTTTTTAATATTAACTTTGCCAATTTTCACTTTTTAAATTTGTTTTTCTAGCTTTAAGATTAAGGGGTGCGAAAAAGATGTTGAAATCTCGAAAGGGTACCAGCCTTGAAAAAAGTTGAGAACCGCTGGTTTAAACTAAGGCTCCCTCCCAACTTTGGAGAGACCACTCTTTAAAATGGAAGTTCAACAAATCCACGGTCCGCGTTTCTTCTGTAAGAAGGTCGCTGATTGGTTGATGGGTATGTAAGGGGTATATAGACATGTGACGAATGGCGGGTAGGGGAATAGCAGGTAGGGGTCTGACAGTGAAGGTAGATATATCATACATAATCACTTGGAAGACGTGTGGGGACCAGTGAGTTCCGACGAACAACAAGTTCTTACATGTCGTCACGAAACTGTCCAGACAGATCCGATCTCGCTTTTTGATGGAAATATCCCGGATTTCCGGTAATGGAGCCCGTAGGGACATGTTGGTCCAGCTCTGTTCCCCGTCCAATGATAGTGAGAGGCAATTTAGGAAACAATCGTTTTTGTAGTAGTAGGCATAACGGAATTTGCTTTCGATATCTTTATCCGGGTCAAGGAGAAAGATTATTTTATCTTCCAGGATTATCTTCCTATTAACGTTTAGATTAGCAGGTTCACTTCGCCGTTGACCGATCAGACGATAGCTGAAGTTCTTCACGTTGATGCTAAACACATAAAACATTTCCAAAGGCTTCATACAAACGGCGGAGCTTTCCTCCGTAGAAGTAGTTACAAACTTTCCCGAAAACGCCGATGACGCTGTAGAACCGCAGCTATTATTTTCTCCGGGCTTCATATTCAATCGGGGCCCCGGTCGATTCACATGTAGCCTTTTCACCGTAACGAAGAGGTAAACCTCATCGACGTAAGAAGTTTCCACCTTAAGCGATACCGAAAGTATATCGTTGGATACAAATCCGGGATTAAGATTTAAAACGGAGACCCATTCGCTTCTGTCCTGGTCCCAACGATGGATGAGACAGATTAGATCCTTCTTGCCACTGTGCGTCACGGCATCAACGCTGTATATGTTATTTAAGTGCATAAAAAACGTAGAGTGCTGGGCACCCATGCATTTCACAAAATTGGGGTCAGATGATATCGGAGACGACAAAGAATGTGACTCCATCGTATCCACATCTCGCAGAACCAAAGTGTTGGAATCCCGTATAAAAATCAACGAGTTGTCAATGAACCCGAGCCCCTTCAAAGGGTCGTCCGCCAATTCCATAGTAAACCAGGTGGATTTAGTATTGCAGTAGATACCAACATTTCGGAAGTCTTTTTCAGCTACTAAAAGCGACCAGTCCTGGCGAGAACCCAACGGGTGTGGGTTACATGGAATTTCATCGTTTGCTTCTTCTTCATCACTTTCTGGAAGCCCCGATAGCTGGACAGACTTCATCTCCTTGTAACAGTTGTATAACCAAGATGCTGTATCGCGTCTTGCCAACTCCGGAAAGTCTTCCGAACACCGGCAAATCGTGATCTCTATTGATTGGAATTCAAATTCAGAAAGAGTTCTCCAATCCAAGTATTTACCCAGGAGAGAGAAGAATATTTCCAGTTTGTCAGTATCCTCGTTAGATTGTCGAGAAGAGGTCCACCATAGAAGCATACGGACCACAGAATCCGGTTTGACAGTCGCCATAACTTCTTTATTCGCAATAACCAGAGAGATAAACTCTTCAGAGAGGTTAATGATATCATGGTTGAGTATTAATAAATCGCACACAGTCTCCCGGCACAATATCAGACTGATATTGAGTAGTTCATGCAGGTCGTATTTCAAAGCAATCTCCCAGGTCTCTAGGCCGTTCAAGGGTCGCATTTTGGACAGAAGAAATTGTGCGCATTGGTTGTTCAAGGACGGGATACCTAAAGATCTGTTCACCTCCAGGAAAGAGATAACGTTCTTATGAGTTAGGTTGATATAACCATTGTAGATGTACGTAAGAATTTGATCAAAGTTTTCGGGCTGGATAAAGACGTCCGTCAAGTCGAACTCTTGTAATTCTTGCTTTAGCAGTTTGGCGTTCTTTAAAAGTTCTCGGAAGAAACTGCTGGCTGCAGACAAAATAACACGATGAGCAGGCCTAGCGTAGTCATTCACACGGATGGTGACGTCGCATAGATAGTGATCATTGAGCATAGAGTTGAGGCAAGTCTCATACGGCCGGGTGTCATCGCCGTTGCCATAAGACTTCCCAAAATTGCTTTCAGAAGAATTAGAATCGGACATCTAGAAGAACAAAAGATAGAAATAAACATTGCTACACAGTTTTGGTCTTATGGCTTTGCCCTACTATCTTCTACTAGGCCAGTGGTTCCCAACCTTTTCTAGTCATTGCCCACTTTTGTCAATAAGATTACTAGTATTCCCCATTTATTAAGTTGCAACAAAGAATAATTTCAAATAACTTTATTTTACGTATAATCAGACAGCGTCATACTAAGAATTAGTTTAATTTTATAATTGTACAGCTGCTGCTGCTGTGTATTTGTTACTCAAAGAAAGCAAGCGAAAATAATTAGAATGCAGGATTTGAAATTCCAATTTATTACAAAAAGAATAAAAATTCTGCTATCGTAACTGGTATACACCAATTGATCCGTTCTTGTTTTTTTTTTGCTACTAGTTCTTCGAATTGTGGGTCTATTAGTGAGAGAGCACATCTTAGATCATTCTCAAGTTATTTCGAGCCTTCAACTTGATAGATAGAAGTGCAGAAAACCCTATCTCTAGACTGGATTCTTATTTTTACCTAATAGCTTTTTATTCCCCTCTTGGACTACCCCCCTGTTGGGAACCTCTGTACTAGCCGAATTAATACCCGTCCGTAGATCGGGTATTCGGTTAGTTTTAAATTTAAAAATTCTAATAAACATTAAGTTCGTTTTTTTTTTTTGCAATATGAAATAAATATTATTGAGACATTAAAGATACAGGTTCAAAAATAAAACCCAAAATAAAAAATAGCATAAAATTTACTTTGAATCAAAAGATTTTTCTTCTTTTAAACGTTCGTCTGTGAAACGCCCGGACACGGTTGCATCACTTTTAGTGGGGACTAACGAAAAGTCTGTATTGCTAGCCTACAGTTAAATTACTCTAATGGTAATTCACTGCCCGACAACATTGTTAGTTTTACAGGTCTTACAGGATTTGTCGAAAATATATTTGAGTCCTTTAAGAAATAAAAAGTATTTTAGTGATCTTTAATTGCTTTTATTTTTCAAGGCAGTGACGATGCCAGATTAACTATTTAGCATATGCTAAGGGCCCCGCATTTTCAGGGGGCCCCGTGCTAATGTTTGCAAGCTATCAATTCCAATTCAGTGATTCTGCATTTGTTCTATCACTATAGTATTATACTTCCTTCAACTTTTATGAAGGACTGGGTGTTTAAGGTTGGTGATTTAAGCGAATTATCACCTTTTAATTGGTTATTATTTGAACAGTAATTAATGAGAGTGTGGAATCTGCGATCCCCAATAATCGTTACGCGACCCCTCTGGGAGTCGGGAAGCCTAGTTTTAGAAGCCCTGAATTAGGCGAACCTTGGCGATCGATTGGGCGTTAAGGTCAAAAGGGGCGGACTTCAAACTGGAGGAAAAAAAATGTCGTTAGAATAAAACCGGGGGACACACATTTTAAGTCTCGACTAGGGCGCCTGAAACCCTTTTTGCCGGTCCTGCCGACTGTTTATAGAATTATTAGTAAGACTATATAATTTGTGCAATCATTACCTTTCCCGTTCCATATGGCCGCTGCTTCGGCTGTTCTGATTCCGGAATCGCCCGAAGCCCCCCGCTGCTGTTGATGGCGAATTTAAAGTCAAATAAAGAGTCGGGAAGATTCCTCAGAACGGCATTTTATTTTTTTAAGTGGTCTCTGATATCTGGCGATTTCATGTGGTTCAAGAGTCTAGGGTTTTTTTTTATTTTCACTTTTTTTTTATTCAAGCAAAAGCTTAAACAAATGAACAACGGATAAGTTAGGGTTTTTTTTGTTTGCGTAAGGGTTAGTGTTAGGGTTGTGGTTGCTGTGTTAGAAATAAGGTGGTGTTTAGCCAGCCACCTTTATGCAGTCCGTGTCATTTGGATGTTATATTGACTAGGTCCTTAAAGGTTATGTCCAGTTGTGGTAATAACTTATCTGTTGACTTGAATTGGGACAATACATATAGGCGCAGCAGGCTTAGGTATACTTCCGTTAGCCATTTTAACTTCAGAAAGTTGTCTGCAGCGGCCATATGGAAACGGGAAAGGTAATGGTCTCTTTGTGGTATAATGCTATCCGAAATTCAATTATTTGTCAATATCCCTCTCTTTGGAAATTAAATTACGTAAAAGAAAGCAGAAGTTATGGCCGGAAGAAATTTGTCTTCCAAAAAGGGATTCTTGTCCAACGAAGTAATATTAATAAGTGCCCTTTTCGATCATTAATTGCAATCTTGAAGAAAAATTAAGTTTCTTTCAAGGAGTTGCACACAACATGCATACTGTACAGAACAGCTGAAGCAGCGGCCATATGGAGACGGGAAAGGTAATGATTGCCAACAAAGATATAAATTAAAAAAAAAAAATGAAATATACATATTTCGGGACGCAAAAACAAAAACTGACGCCAATGCCCTAGTACCAATATAACCAGATATACACATTTTACTTACCCTCTATTTTCAATGACGTTTATTTCCTAGCCGAGCAAAAATACGTTTAAACCTCAGAGAAAAAACAATAGTCTTATAAAACTGACGATTCAAACATCCAATACAATTGTGTATATTTCGGCTGAATAATAAAATATTCTAATTTATGAAGAAAGTGTTCGGCTCCGACGATAATTTTGGGTCTGGGTAACGTGGAATAGATATTGTTTAATGGAAGAGTTGAATTCGAAGTTGAGGTTGGTAATCATACATTTACGATGAAGTAAAGATTGGTACAACTCAGGTCCTCTAGTAAAGAGAAGTCCCACTCATTATAACCAAGTAAAGATTAGTCCAACCCAATGAGACCAAGTTAAGATCGGTACCACCAGGGTAGGAATTAAAGGTAAGGATGAGCAAAAATAAAAGGGTTTTACAACAATTTATTAAACTCCATTTATTCTTTTAAGCATTATGAGGCCAGCGCTGTTTTAAATTTGAGGCCCGCACTGCCCTGGAGGGTACCCAAAATCTCTTTGAATGTTGTAAAAGCCGAACCTCGCCAAGTGAAGATTGGTACCATCTAATTGAACTAATTAAAGATTAGTACCATCTAATTGAACCAAATAAAGATTAGTACCATCTAATTGAACTAATTAAAGATTAGTACCATCCAATTGAACCAAGTGAGGATTAGTATCATCCAAAAAGAAAAGTGATGCTGATCTTTACTTGACCCCATGTATTTATGCTCATGCCTTTCCTTTTACTGTCCTTACGCTGGCTACGGCTTCAGCAGGGACATATATTATTACTAGTTATTCGACCCGTTTGCAATATGTAAAATAGACTTAGAGGCGACAAGCACCCGAAGTGGC
>VCCN01005167.1:126337-142155 GCA_006491835.1 Architeuthis dux | reverse complement strand
TGCCTGTACCTTTTGGTTTCTCATTATTAATACACTTCGTATCCCAGGCTAATTTCGTTACAACCGTCACTTTTAAATCCCAGAGGGTCTACTGCAAATATTCTTTTTAATGACTTTAACTTTGATGAAACTCGTCGTCAAGATACTTAAGAATGCTGAATGTTCATCTAGAACAGTGGTTCTCAACCTGTATTGTATGACGGCACACCAAGAAATATGTTTAACTTACATGGCCAGGGCCGGATGAGCCTATAGATTCAAACAGAATGAAACTGTTAATAAGATAAGAGTTTGAAATATCCTTCATTCTTTACAGAAATGTCAATGTAGTCTGCACAAATGAAACTGAATTTCACACAATAAACTATTTATCCATCTCCATTTATCTTGGTAGCTAATTATACTTATTTTGTCCAACAATCTGATCAATTATTCTTGCAATTTATGTTTTCTAACTTCTATTGTTCCACCAATGGCATATCCAGCAAAAGACTCGATTTGTAGACCAGTGGTTCTCAACCTTTATTGTATGACGACACACTAAAAAATATATTTGACTTATGCGGCACACCAATTGTAAAAATAAAATGAATTAGAGAGAAACATTTCATTAGTCAATGAACAAAACTTTTATATGAGCATCCTGATATACGTACTCATCAACCACTTTTCCTTTCATCTGTCAATAAAAAGGCTGAGATCTCACAAAATCTATTGATAATACCACAAGGTCGGAAACCCTCTGATATGAATAGAGGTGGTGGTGGTGGTAAGATGAGGCAAAATCTTTTCCCTCAGAAGCTCAAGTAGAGGGTTTTCTGAGGGACAAGGGGGCTAAGGGTTCAGAGGGTTATAAATATATTTGAAGACCAACAGTAAAAATGAAATGAATTAGACAGAAACATTTCAGTAGTCAATGAACAAAACTTTTCTATCAGCATCCTGGTATACGTACTCATCATCCTTTTTTCCTTTCATCTGTTGCTAAAAGTATTGAGATCTCACTAAATCTAGTGATAAAACCACGAGAATGGCAACCTTGTGGCTGAAGCGGGACAGACATAATAATCGTACTGGACACGTACAAGGCTCGAAATACATGTTTGCATATTTGGAAAGATTTACGCCGCACACTTGGAAGTTGCGGCTCACTATTGTGCCACAGCACATAGTTTGAGAACCACTGCGCTAACACTTGCAAAGTTCTGTTGTTCAAATTGTTAAAGGTTCTCAACGTACGGTATTCAGATATCTTTCTGCGCCCTTTTCATTTCTGCCAGGGAACAGTGGACTGGAATGTGCAGTTGTTTTATTCCAGGAACCGTGGAAGTCATAACTCATAATATTGATGAAATCCACAAACCTAGAAAACAAAAGAATATTTAGAAAAAAAGGCAATTTTATTAGTACAGCACCGGATCATTTATCCGGCAAGCTTTCAAGCTGGGGTGACCCGGGCTTTCTGGCCTTTTCATTTTTCTGGACCTAGACTTTATATCTGGACCTAGACTTTATATCTGGACCTAGACTTTATATCATCGCTAATAAATTGAATGACCGTAACTCCAAAAAGGGTGGGGAAGAAACACTTGACACTTTTCCACATGTTGCTTCTTTCGTTACAGGTTGAGTTTAATGATGAATTCTTAATGATATAACAGTGTTATGATATACAGTCACAGAGGTCATTTCCAGGCCAACACCTGTGCGGAAGTGGAAGTGACCCGGCTATCTTAGGAAATGCGTGGGTGTCCAAAAACAGGATGTTAAACACACCGGCGTGGGCGTTTGAAACCCTATAAAGCTCAGAGCCGAGACAGAGGCAGCTAAGAGACTAGGAACTCAGAACAGAGAGGCAGACCGCCTAGGCTGGTCCCGGAAGGCACGAGACCGGTGTCCCTATTGGGGACAGACTGTCGGTTCTCATAATCTCTCGCCCACTCTTCATTCGACGGCCGACAAAATGTATCTTATAAAATAAAAATATGTTCACATATTTTTACAAACAACTTTCGAGTCTTCCTTTTTCCAAGTCCAGGATATTCATCCCACTTCACCCCACTATACAACAACAGTACACTGCTTGAAGTTTAGTCAGCATGGATTGTTGGTCGGTATTGCAGCGTGTTTAGCAGTAGAAATGTTTATCAAAACAGTGATCGACACAGTAACACAGTGTTCCCTAAACGTTCGCTGTGTAGCTGTTACAGAGTTTGTTTGATGAACGTTTCTAACCTACCAACAATCCATGCTGACTGAACTACAACCAGTGTAGGCTTAGACCATTAATAAGCTATCAGTGAACTCAACCTGTAACGAAACAAACAGCATTTTTAAAAGTGTCAGATGTTTCTGTCCATTTTTTTTTCAAGTTACGACTATTCAATTTATTAGCAACGATATAAATATGAAATAAACAATGAAAAGTAAAGAATGAAATTGTATTCAACAGATACGAATTAATCCACTTCTAAAGCCAGGTCTCTTTGGTCTTTATTAATTCACTTAGCATTCTGAAAATATAGAATATAAAATATAGGGCAAAGTAGGACATATATAGTGACAATAACAAATAGATTTAAAAGATTCTCCTGAAGATGCAAGGGAGGTAACTTTGATCAGTAGTTATTCCTCTCGATATTGACATTTGAAGTTTCTTATATGAATTTAAGAGTTAACTTCTATTCTCTCATAGATGTACATGCACACCCAGTCTCTTATGAATACATTAATACGGTACCAGACCATCGGAGGTGAACTGCGTTTTTATCGATTTCTGGATTTTCAAGATCTCTGGACAAAGGCATAATAAATACTTGAAATATAAAATAAACTTGTATTTAACAGACTTAAATTAATCCACTTCTAAAGCAGGGTCTGTTTGATATTTATTAATGCACTTAAAATTCTTAAAATATAGAATATAAAATATACAATGAATAATTTTTATATCAGATTTGTATCCAATTCTTCTTTTTAATCAAATACATTTTATGAAGATTGATTAAACCGTTTTATGTGATTGTCAATGGGTGTCGATTGTGTGAGTCCGTGGTCATCTCTAAAAAGCGACCGAGCGTTGAACTACCACGAAAAGTAATGATCTAAATAGGCCGGAAAATTGGTCGGGTACTGTATCAATTTTGTCACACATCCATTTTTTAGAAAAGTAATGATCTAACAGGAGGCCGGAAAATTGGTCCGGTACTGTATCAATTTTGTCACACATCCATTTTTTAGAAAACTAATGATCTAACAGGAGGCCGGATAATTGGTCCGGTACTGTATCAATTTTGTCACACGTCCTCTTTTTAGAAAAGTAATGATCTAACAGGAGTCCGGATAATTGGTCCGGTATTGTATCAATTTTGTCACACATCCACTTTTTAGAAAAGCAATGATCTAGCAGGAGGCCGGATAACTGGTCCGGTACTGTATCAATTTTGTCACACATCCTCTTTTTAGAAAAATACTGATCTAACAGGAGGCCGGATAATTGGTCCAGTATTGTATCAATTTTGTCACACATCCACTTTTTTTTAGAAAACAATGATCTAACATGAGGCCGGATAATTGGTCCAGTACTATATCAATTTTGTCACACATCCACTAAGAAAACTTGTCAACTCACAAAACCTATTTTTTATGACGAATGAAAAACATTATGGAATATGTGACAGTCGAGCCCATCATTGTTGGAGCACTTGGAATGATCCGAAAGGGCCTTACAAAAAGATTGGAAGAAACGCAGATCCGGAGAAGAATCGAAATCATCCATACAACAACATTACTGAGAACAGCTATAATACTGAGGAGAGTGCTGGAGTATTGAGAAGACTTGCTGTCACTTGATCTCCAGTGATAACCATCAGACACTTGGTGTGAACATGCAAAGAATAAAACCGCTAATAATAGCAACCCACACAAATTCTATAAGAATCAACTACAATCTCTCATCAGAGATCAGACACTTTTCGGAATTCGGAATGTTTTGGATTTTGGAATGGTAGTACAGGTACCGTATCAATAACGACAGATGCTTCTTTTTTTGCAGGGGAATCTGCAGTTATTTTTAACATTTTCACAATCTTCAAAGTAAAGAAATCACCAAAAAAGTAAACAAAGTATCCGTGAGCACCAGAGGCATGTCTGACCAATAGGAGCACTAAGACAAAACTGCATGGCGGGGATAGAACCATGACCGTCTCGGTCATAATAAGTTCCGCTGGGCTCCCAAGGCCTAGTGCAGCATAGCGGAAGTAAACGAGACGACCTTGGTTGAGCGTGGATAGCGTCGATTCATATTTGGTACCAAACGCGAGCTTTGGTGTAGAGATAACATTCATGTTCGGTTTTCGGAGCTTTTCGGTTCTCAGAATTTCGGTTCTCAGAAATTGTGTGCCTGTATATTAATACCAATATAGAGAGGACAGTACAAAATAATAAATGCAAGACAATGTGGAAATAGATATGAGACCGTCAACCATATAATATTCGAATAGAGCAAGTTGGCTTCGAGAAGGAGTACAAAAACAGACATGACTGGGTAGGAGGGTGATCCACAGGGAATTATGCAAACGACTTGGGTCAAACAGATCATACTAGCCGGACCAGAAGATCAGATCTAGTCATCGAAAACAAGAAGAAGATTTGTTTGATAGTGGATGTTGCTGTTCCAGCAGACCGCGAAGTAAACGTGAAAGAGGGTAAAAAGTTGAACAAATATCTATTTCTTTTAAAGCAAGCAAGTTTAAAAATACGCCAAGCAAATTAAAAAATACGACATGCAAGACGTTGATATCTCGAAAACTCTAGAGAAGAAGCGGCGCCAAAAACGAGCGGAATAAGATGAAACATGACTGGCTGCTGCAAGGTCAAACACCACTCCTACTTCTATTCCGACTGAAAATGATTACTGCAACTTTTTGTATTGTATATATCATTTTTTTAAAAGTATAACATTTTCTTTAGTATAAATGTATTTATTTATTAGAACGAAATAAGCTCTTACATATATTTCCGTACATATGTAAGACTTATCAGTCTGGCTCAATCGGTAAGAGAGCCGCCTACTGATCACTTGGTCAGGATTTCAAATCACGGTAAATGTTAGTTTTCTATATCTGTTTGGTTTAACGTGACGGGACAAACAAACAGTGAAGAGTTTCATCCCCTGAATTAGGTGAGGATTGTTACGGTAGAAAACCAAAACCAACTCCAGACTTGGAAAACTAGGTGAGGATTGTTGTTGTTGTTGTTACGGTAGAAAAACAAAATCAACTCCAGAGTTTGACAATAAATACATAGAAGAACAATAATAAATGCTTAAAATACATAAAACTTTATAAAAATATATAAAATAAATACAAAATACATAAAATTCATAGAATATATAACAGATACATAAAAATACATAAAATACATAACAAATACATAAAATACATAACAAATACATAAAATACGTAAAAATACATAAAATACATAACAAATACATAAAATACGTAAAAATGCATAAAATACATAACAAATACATAAAATACATAAAAATACATAAAATACATAAAATACATAAAAATAAATACATAGAGGAATGATAATATGATTGCGTATGTGCAATTACACTAATGAGGATAAAATAGTGTTACCTGCTGATTTCGGGAATGTCATAGGCTGAATCTATAACTTGCTTTCCGGCACCAACTGCAATAGCCAACACAAGACGTGCCTTGTTTGTCCAACTGGATTCTTCTACGAAAGCTCCGTAGAGTTCCTAAAACAGGGACCAAAACTTGTTACAACGGACAGCAAATACACGCGTCACTCGACATAACGCGGTTCATTATACCGCTGTTCCCGATATAAGGCGGTCGGTTGGTGAATCCCAACATTGTTACCTATATTACCGCCCACTCGTCCAGAAAACCGCAAATAAAAACAGAATTTCCCCTTGAACCCATATTTCAGTCTGTTTTACGCTATTTTACTATATACCGTGAGCCCATTTGATGACAGAGGTGAAAGTAAGAAATATATTTGACTTACGCCGGTAAACCAACTGTAAAAATGAAATGTATTAGATGAATCAATGAAGAAACCCTTTTTATTAACACTTGCAATGCTACTCGTTACAGTTATACACTCTATTGGGCTACCCATTTCCCTGAGACCACCGATGAGACGGGAAACTGGGTCATATAGTTACATATAGTTACATAAGGGAATGTATCGACGTATAGATGTTTGCCGTCTTTCATCTATCGCCCATCGAAAGGCGACCATCTTCCTCTCTGGGAGGAAGTCCAGATTATTGACAGAGAACGATGCTGGAAGCAGAGAAAAATCAAAGAGGCAGCTCACATCAAAATGCCGACTAAATGCATTAGCCAGACAATTGCGGATTTCAACCAGATGTGGCTTCCACTTCTCAACAAACCCGACAAAACAAAGACACAGAAACACCCGGGCCCTGCGTTATAAGGGTTACCAACGTTAAAAATTAATAAAAAACTTCTGTTTACCCCATCACACTCAGATTTTACACCTGAGAAATGGCTCGGCCAAAACGTCGTGTTTACAAACAAGAAGGAGTTCAATTGTCCGAAGAATCATTTAAATATTAATGACCCTTCTATAGAAAATAAACAAATTCATATCCTTGGGATAAACCCCTTTAGAAATAAAATTAAGTGTATTAGCCACTTATAGTAGACTTGTCACCTATAATCCGATTATGATTAACACCCCCATCCCCGTCAGCCAGTCCGCAAGAATATTGTCAGTAATAAACCGGTCCACAAAAAAGGTTGGGGACCCCTGCGATAGGGGGGGAGTCCTCAATTCTATCGATTCCAGCAGACCTGGGCCTTGCTCATGTTCTCTAACAGGAATAAAATTGTGAATCATGAAGTTGACAATTGTAACCAGGGCCGGATTAGCCTACGACGTAGGGCACAAGACATTGAGGGGGTCCATAAATAAACCAACAATGGCTCAGAAACGATTGAATGTTTTAGTGTTGATGTCAATTGAAAATTATGTTACCTCTTCAATGATATTGAAATGGTTCTTCGGACGATTGAACTCCTTGTTATGTGTGTTGGAAACACGACGTTTCGGCCGATCCATTCTTCGGCCTTCTTCAGGTGCAAGATCCGAGTGTGATGGGTTAAATAGAAATTATGTTTAAAGGGGGGTAGCCCTTATAGCGCACGGCCCGGGTGTTCAAGAAGGAGTTCAATCGTCTGAAGAACCATTTCAATATTAATGACCCTTCTCAAAACTATAGAAAATATCTCTTCAATGATGTTTGAAACCATCATTGAACGGTTTTCTCACAACAAGTCCCTACAAAAGTCTTCATTTAAATATTCGTACATATCTTATTTATGCTTATGTTTCAATATAAATTTCCCTATCAATAAACTATTTTTATGTTTCAATATAAAATTACTGTTCAGATCTTATTATGGGTGGTGTAGGGGCCATTGAGGTCTTAATCTAGTCCTGATTGTAACCATCATTATTGGAGCGATTGGAACAGTCCCAACGAATAAGAAGTAGCGTTCCAAGGGAAATTATGAATCACCATCACCAATACATGCTGTGTTGGGGGTGATCAATTAAAAGGTTGGGCTATGATCACTAAAAAAAATGTCTGAATTTTCAAAAAACAAGCGGGCACAGCCTAGTGACCAATCTAGCATAAGCTTACACTGAAAATTGAACTCCCCCAACTAAAACCCTATTTTGGAGGGGAATTTTTCAAAAACAAAACAAAACATTTTCCCTGCTCATTGAGGGGGAGTGTGTGTACAGAATTTCAAGTTTCTACTATGAACGGTTAGGACTGGACGAAGTCCGGATACATAGATAGATAGATAGATAGATAGATACATATAAATGTGTGAACATATGAATAACCTAAACCTTTGGTAGCGGTGATTAATACTGGGGAGTGTGCGGGAGTATTGAAGAGACTTGCTGTCACT
This sequence comes from Architeuthis dux, assembly GCA_006491835.1. Taxonomy (NCBI): domain Eukaryota; kingdom Metazoa; phylum Mollusca; class Cephalopoda; order Oegopsida; family Architeuthidae; genus Architeuthis; species Architeuthis dux. The sequence goes on along the minus strand of VCCN01005167.1, from coordinate 134,167 downwards.
TGATCTGCAGTGAAAACCACCAGATACTACGGGTGTAAAAACCCAAACGAATAATAACTATTTTCAAATAGTTCTTCGGACAATTGAACTCCTTCTTGTTATTTGTGTTGCAAACACGACGTTTCGTCCGATCCATTCTTCGGCCTTCTTCAGATGTAAAATCCGAGTGTGATGGTTAAACAGAAGTTATGTTTAAAGGGTGGTAGCCCTTATAGCACATGGCTCGGGTGTTTCTGTGTCTTTGTCTTGTCGGGTGTAGGTCTGTTGAGAAGCAGAGAAAAATCAAAGAGGCAGCTCACATCAAAATGTCGACTAAATGCATTAGCTAGATTTCACCCCGATGTGGCTTCCACTTCTCAACAAATCTAAACCCGTCAAGACAAAGACACAGAAACACCCGGGCCATGTGCTATACGAGCTAGCACCCTTTAAACATAACTTCTGTTTAACCCATCACACTCGGATTTTACATCTGAAGAAGAATGGATCGGCCGAAACGTCGTGTTTGCAACACAAATAACAAGAAGGAGTTCAATCGTCCGAAGAATCATTTGAACATCTAGTTATATTTGATATTATATATCAATGAATAATGTATGCTGGAAAATCATTCGTACATAACAAAGGATGATAACTTAATAATAATAAAAAACTCAATTTAGTCCCAATTTATTTAAATTAATGCATCTTTCGAATCTATTAAAAAGACGCAAACAAACCTTAACACCTAAAAAGTAAGCATAGTATCTTAAAAGGTTGTTTGCGGGCCGGTGGTCAAAATCACTGGATCTGGCCCGCGGATCTTAGGTTGCCTACCCATGCTATAAAATACTGTACTTTAAAAAACAAATTTTTACCTTGATTAATAAAGAAAAGTTTTCTTTGTCATGTACGCTTCTGTTTCGGTTAGCCGGATATTCCCAGTCCAGATCCAATCCATCGAAATCTCTTTGCCCCAGGAAAGTCACAGCAGAATCAATAAACGTACGCCTCGTTGCAGGAGATCGTGCCATTTCAGAGAACTTCTCCGAACCAAAATTCCATCCCCCAACTGCCAAGAATGTCTTGAGGCGTGGATTCATCAATCGGAGTTTGTTAAACTTTGTATACCTTCAAAACAGGTTAAGAAATCATTATTATTGATTGTTAACTAATTCATCTTAATCATTTTTATATCACAACTAAACTCGAGCTTATAACGTAGTGGATTAGATTCATTAAGTTAATTACTATCTGATTCCTTTAGTATTACCTATAACTTAACCCTACCACGTTAACGTTTAATACTGAGTTAATTCTTAATTTGGGTAGAAGCGTAACGACATAAGTAATAGAAGTAGTAGTAATAGCTATGGCTAAAATAGTAGTCCTGGCCTTAAGGAATTGTAGCTGCTGCTGATTTAATAAGCCAAGTAAGGACAGGAAATGTATACTTTAGTTCTTTCTTTCACTGGCTCTTTCTGTAGTCGTAATAGAAAGAAATAATGTTGCATGCAACATTTTAATGACAAAAATAAATATGCACAATTGCATGCACAATGAAAATGCATATACTAATTTAACTTAATAAGAGTTATTTATTAGAAATGTGCATAAGCTAGTGGAGAAGAAGAAATATGTTTTTCAGATTGGTTTGCAGCTTTTTAGCAATGGAATAAAGTTCCTTCGTTGCAGATGCAAACATTGATCAAAGTTACATATGGCCCTTATGCGCTTGTATGTTTTCGTATGTGTAGGCCGACATAACCCATGAGTTAGTTTATATGTATGTACGTGTGCTTACGTATGTCGATTAGTAAAAGGTGCGCACATCGTCGCAAAGGACAGAGGAACTCCTAATACCTAACGTATATGTAAGTATAGAGAGATCTGACCAAGCGTGAATTGTGTGTGTGGCTTTTATTGAAAGTGATATGCGAGTGGGGTGTAAATCGGAGAAATGGTTTTGATGAGAATTTCTGACTACAACAAAATATGTGTTTTTTATTGTTTTGTTTCGTTTTTAATTAAGGACCAAAGATAATATAGTTTTGGGTCTGTACGAAAGTGAAAAGTATCCCGTTCCAGGCTGTTACTCTACAGCAGCGAACAAGGAACACGGATTGTAAATAAAGAGTAAGCTTCCGGTGAGATTTGAACTCACGTCCCTCTTGCTAGAGGGGAGACTGGTTTATGCCCAGCTGCTATTACCACTTAGCTAGTAAAGCTTCATGTCCAGCAGAAGTTAAATCTTACTTTTTAAACCCACCCTTTACTCCGAATATCGATACTATGTTTGTTGTTTATGTTTTAGTACTAGTAGTATTATTAAAGCAATTATTTCATTATTTATTTTCATTATTAGAATACGTATTGTATTCAGTATTGTAACATTAAGATGAAGGTATATAGTCGTCAAAATTAATATAATGATTTACAATACTACATCCAATAATAAAAAATAAAAATAATGTTAAGGAATATTCAAAAGCGTAGAATTTTACGTAAACCCTTGCGCTCACTAAATGTTTGAGAAAATACATCCAACTTATTTCCCCGAAAGAATCAAGTTGATTAAAACTTGTATATCTTCAAAAGTTTGCAAAGTCTATTACAGGTTTATTCAAACTTATAAATACTTTTTGTAAACGTAGGTATCTTTATTTAAAATATACCTATTTGTTATTTCCTATAGTTTTGAGAAGGGTCATAACATTCAAATAGTATATAGTTTTGAGAAGGGTCATTAACATTCAAATAGTTCTATAGTTTTGAGAAGGGTCATTAACATTCAGATAGTTGTTGTTTATAGTTTTGAGAAGGGTCATAAACATTCAGATAGTTGTTGTCTATAGCTTTGAGAAGGGACATTAACATTCAAATTGTTGTTGTCTATAGCTTTGAGAAGGGTCATTAACATTCAGATAGTTGTTGTCTATAGTTTTGAGAAGGGTCATTAACATTCAAATAGTTGTTGCCTATAGTTCTGAGAAGGGTTAATTACATTCAGATAGTTGTTGTCTATAGTTTTGAGAAGTGTCATTAACATTCAAATAGTTCTACGGACGATTGAACTCCTTGTTGTTGTTTGTGTTTCCCGAATCCTACGTTATAAAGATTAACTCCTTTGAAATTAAGAACCTCTGTCTACCCCCGTCACATTCGGATATTACACCTGAGGAAGGCCGAAGAATGGATCGGCCGAAACGTCGTGTTAATAACTCAAACAACAAGACGGAGTTCAATCGTCCTAATAACCATTTGAATACCTACTTGTATTAAACAACTATTACAACAACTATCTGAATGTTAATGACCCTTCTCAAAACAACAGACAACAACTATTTGAATGTTAATTACCCTTCTCAAAACTATAGAACTATTTGAATGTTAATGACCCTTCTCAAAACTATAGAACTATTTGAATGTTAATGACCCTTCTCAAAACTATAGAACTATTTCTTCAAACGTCTTCGTTGTCTGTGCGCCACCATTGCGTCCTTGTTCCTCCGATCGCCACGCCCGTTCCGTTTTTTGTGTGTTAACTCCTGTTTCAGGGGTCGACGAAATTATATTGATGGGCCACCGTGAAGTGATGAAAACCTGCTGCATTCAACACCTCGGTAGAGTAACCCTGCCAACAATCTGAATAGATAGTGGATCCTCCAGCGACACACTCCTTTAAAAAAACATTTCTGCTGTTCAATAGTAACGAATAGCAGCCTGAGGAGGTAACACACAAAAGGCGGAACGGACGTGGCGATCGGCGAAATGGAGGAACAAGGCGCAATGAGTGGCCTAAAGATAACGAAGAAGTACCAGAAACTTTTTTACACCTGAAGTTCGGTGCTGTACAGCCTTGCGTCGACTTGCGTCCAGGTTACGTTATGGTAGTATGGACGCAACTCGATCTGGCCGTAAGTCGTTCATTATAGGGTGAAGTGAAAAATACACAATGCACAACATAAGATACCATACCACATACATATTTACCTAAACCTCTATATTGTACATGCGTCCTCCTTGCCTTTACAAAGAGAAAGGAACAAATGTCATCCATTACGTTTTTTTTCACTAAGTCATTAGCACAACCCAGCGAAGTATCTACTCTTTTACCTTCTCCTTCTCTCCTTCCCTGCCTGGAGAACTTGAAACAAACATGACGTATACAATGCGTTCTCTGCAGCAAGCTAACAATAACACGACGGAAAGTTTTGTCATTCGCAGTTGAGACATATAACTGCAATGACTGAAATTCCAGTCATCTGCAGTTAATGGTTTTTTTGCCCTCAAACTGAGAACCATGCAACATGCACAAGAGAGGATCAGGCTTAACATCACAGTATATTAGAGAAAGAACAGGAGTCAGAGATATGATAGAATCCATTAGAAAACTCAAATGGCAATGGGCAGGCCATGTTGCAAGAATGTCCTACAACCGCTGGAACTCACGACTCTCAATATGGATCCACAGAGATCATATGCGAAATTGTGGCCGGTAGAAAATAAGATGGTATGACGATTTAGACAGGTTCAGGAGATATTGGCGCAGCGACGCCCGCGATAGAGAGATCTGTCGAATCTTGGGGAAGGTTTATGTTCAACAAAGGACATTAAAATGCTGCTGATGTGATTGAACGTAAGTCGGTCGGGCGTAAGTAGACGAATGACTGTATTTGTAAAAGAATATAAATTGGTAGACTATCTATACTTACATGCCTTCGTCCCACATGCGATCGTCGTCATTATATTCAAAGGGACGGACAACATTTTTGACAATGATGGCAAAAGCGAATGAAAAATGCGTGCAGAGATGGGGATTTGTGTCCTTGACCGTATACACCATATTTCCAGGTCTGTATTGAGCCCAATTGGTGTAGTAACACCAAACCCTTCGCCCGGAAGGCATAGTAGTAGAATTACCTGCAAAATGTTTTAAATTTAAATTGCAAATTATTAGCAAAGTGTGTTTGTTGTTTTGCTCATGTGGCTGGACAGTAAACCGTATACTCCATATTTCCAGGTCTGTATTGAGCCCAGTTGATGTAGTAACACCAAACCCTTCGCCCCGAAGGCATAGTAGTAGTAGAATCACCTGCAAAATGTTTTGCTCGTGTTACAGAACAGTAAGCAGAAGTAGATAGAATATCAGAAAATTCTTTTTTAGCAATAGAGTAGTAGGGGTTTAGAATAGATTACCGGAATATGTAGTGCTATCAACAGATGTAAATGATTTTAAGAAGAATTATGATGTTTATTACACCACAGCAAAGGTTTAAGGCCCTAGCTATTAAATATGATTGTTTTGTTATGATGTGGGCTTGTATATACAATTTGTATACTTTTTTTCACACTAAAATAAAATGTTTGTAAAAATGTTTGTGTGGTTGAACAGTAAGCTTCTTGAGACCACTAGCGTACCGACGGCGGAGGGGCGGTCCACCCCGGGTGACACCATTAGAGGGGTGACACCAAGATGATTGCCTAAACAAATTTCATATAGTTTCTTTGTAATTCTTTTTTCTAATGAAACATCCAAGTATAGTCCAGTCGAATTCCCCCCCCCCCCCAAAAAAAAAACCCAACCATGCACCTTTGGGGAAATCTTTTCATAAGCACAAACGTAAAAGGTGTAGTCCGGGGGACAACAAAGCCTACCCCCCATCCCCACCCATCCCATAAATAGGGTACCAAAATGTTCCTTAGGATGTCTTCTCTCAGAAAAAAGATGTTGCCAAGAAAAAGGTTTGGATGAACTACCTGATTTGCATAAAACAAAATGACCGCCAGCACACGCCGAAAAAACAACAACAGCATTTCATATCTAGTACTTTAAAAGGCTAAATCATGGTTTTCAGACATGAGGAATTCAAAAATACACTTTACTTTATTTTAAATTAATTTATAGATATTTCAGCATTCTACAAGGAAATTTCAAGTATACTTTATAAGCCAATGTCTATGGATTGTAGATATAATTCAAGAAGGAGATCATATATATATTGGGTGAATATGTCCGTGTATCTTTTGATGTATGTATTGACAAAAAAAGGAAAAAGAGCGTACATTAAACAAATAATTCCCCTCAGATTTTATGCGTAAGGTACGTATACCTGTAGTACAAAAAGATCACCAAAATTCTAGATATCCCGGGAAGAGAGCAAGTTCGGTGCGTGTGTGTGTGTGTAGGGGGGTGATACCATGAGTTACCGCCCCGGGTGACACGCCACTGCTTGAGGCTATATCCAATTCCATCAAGATGACGATCTGTTGCCAACATTCTTACAGAAAGTTTGAATTTCTCTTGATTTAACTTTCCCTGGATTGTTTTCTTTTAAAAGGTTTGTGTGCATATCAGATAACCCTTTGCAATTATCATACTTTAATTGATCACCCCCAACACGGCATGCTGCCAAAAGACGTTGGACACATAACGGTTTCTATTGGGTGTCTAATAAGACCTGTTTTACGTTCATTTAAATTTTAGATTCATTGTGTTTATAATAGACGGCTTCCACTCTATGTCCAGAAATGTCCAGAAATGGCCAGAAATTCTTCTGATTAAAAAAAAGCCGTTTATTATAATCACAGATAATGTTATCAAATGCTTATTGGTATCATAATAAGTGGAACCCAAACATTTGATCTAAAATGAATAAAAAATTTAAATAAACGTAAAACAGGTCTTGTTAGTCACTCAATAGATAAATAGTCTTTTGGCAGCATGCCGTGTTGGGGGTGATCAATTACAAAAATTGGAAAAAAAGGCGATCAATGAATAAGTTACTTCTCTCACATTTTGTTGGGCAGTGATCAATAAAAAAGTCTGAATTTTCAACAACAAAAAAACAAAAAAAAACAAGCGTGAATCCCGCCGGACACAATCTAAGGGATCAATTTAGCATAAACTTACATTGCAAATTGAAACTCACACTAAAAGTCTATTTGGTGGGGTGGGGGGGGGGGTTCTAGACATAACAAGGAGTAAATGTTTAAATATGTCCGGAAAATACCATTTTTACCAAAACATAAATAAATATATATTATGTGTAATTTTTCTTCTAGACACAGTAGGCATTTTGGGGTGTGTTAGCATATTGGTTTTGTCTTTAAAAAATTACATCTATCACGGGTGTTTTATTTTGTCTTTTTCACGTTTAGCGCTGTGACTTCTTAAGCCACGGTCCAAAAGCTGATGAAATTCTCTTTCTAATGATATATGATATGCATCAAGAACTAATTCCACAATCCATAGAAATCTTGTGTAATTGAAATTTCCTTGAAAGATGCTACATGCCTAGCTTTACATTTTCGGTTGTTGCTTTTTTGGATCAAAAGATCCAAATGTATAATATAGCCCGTTGGAAAGCTGGTAGAATTACCCTTTTAACGATATATATATGTGTATATCTCCATCAAGGATTAATTCCACAATCCATAACATTCTGACTGTGTACTAGGACTTTTCTCGTAAATGCTGAATACCTAGCTTCATGTTTTCGGCTGTAACTCTCCATGCCCAAGAAATACAAATTAACAAGAGACACTGTTGGAAAGCTGATAAGATTCTCTTTCTAACGATATATATATGTGCATACCTCCATTGGGAATTAATTCCACAGTCCATAGACTTTGGACTGCGTACTTGAAGTTTTCTCGTAAACTGCTGAATACTTAGCTTCACATTTTCGGCTGTAATTCTTTAAGCCCAATACATACATATTTACAAGTTATACTATTCGAGAGCTGGGAGAATTACCTTTCTAAGAATGTATATACATATATAGGAACAAACACCTCGAGTTACCCCCCTTGCCCCAACCCATAAGACGGAAATGAGTTCCCGGTCAT
>VCCN01005167.1:87114-100427 GCA_006491835.1 Architeuthis dux | reverse complement strand
TCTTCTTCTTCTTCTTCTTCTTCTTCTTCTTCTTCACACTTGGAAATCAAGTGACTGCAAGTCGCCTTAATACTCCATGACTCTTCTTAGTATTCTGGCCGACTTCAGTAGTGCTGTCATCTGGATAGTGTCGGTTCTTCCCCGGATTCCTAGTAACTCGTCTTTTTTCTAGGTTTTTGGGGATCGTTCCAGCGACCTCGACCACAATTGGCACTACCGTCACCTTCATATTTCACAGCTTTTTCAACTGAGTGATAGCAGGTCTCCACAAGTCTCCAGCCCGCCCTCGCTTCCGCTCAGTCCACAGCAGTGCTGTGGTTTGCACATTCTCACCAGATGTCTGGTGGTCATCGCTGAAAGCTGAGCAACACTAAGTCTCCTCAAGCCCTCAGCCCTCCTCTCACTTTCCCTCAGTCTACAGCAGTGCTGTGGTTTACACATTCTCACCAGATGTCTGGTGGTCATCGCTGAAGGCTGAGCAACAGTAAGTCTCCCCAAGTCTCCAGCCCTCCTCTCACTTTCCCTCAGTCCACAACAGTGTCCCATAAAAACCGCGGCGGTCTTACCGCTGACACGCGTCCCAAACGTTGGCCATCACTGCCATAAACGTTGGCAACACAAATACTAGAGTAAAACCACACATTTTCTTAGTCATTTGTATTGGACATTTCGCAAACGCCCGTTTTTGATGTTCAAATGCTTTATTGCGTAATAATCCAGTCATTTGATCAATTATCTATAACAATGCTTACCAATTATTTCTTTGGTGCATACTATTGAGTCACTGATAGTGTTTCATGTGAACCGGCATTTAATCCATTCTTCATATTTATTATCATGAAGATAAACCTTTATGTATTTCGTCGTGCAACTGATATCATCAGAAGAGGTTTAAACAATGCAGAAAATCTAAGGTTCCTTATATAAGTAGATGGAAGAATTGGAGAATACTCCAATGCTTCCATCTACTTATATAAGGAAGCTTAGATTTTCTGCATTGTTTAAACCTCTTCTGATGATATCAGTTGCACGACGAAATGCATATAGAGGTCTATCTTCATGATAATAAATGTATTTGAGACGTAACGCGCTTTACTCAATCTTTCATTTCTACATTGTCAAATTACCACTACCATGTGTGATTTCTTTGTCCGTAACCGTTGACTCTTTGACTTTAAGTTAAGTCTGGTGATAAAAATATATCCTAACCACCATTCGAAACAATGGACGCTTCCACTCTAAAAAAAGAATCATCTAATAGAATTCAAATAGAGGTAACCTCCCCCGCTCTTAGAAAGTTTGCTTTACGCCATTTTTTCACTTTTACGACAAAAAGGCGAAGAGCGAAAGTAGTGTTCAGCTTTTGTTTTGCAACGAGCCATTATAGAGGCAGCGCACACGATCTCGTCTACTCTCCAGTCTCGCGTACTCCTACCATCACAACCTCCGATGTCTCAGCGTGACATACCTTCCGCACAATTTTCTTTGGTCTGGGAACGCTAAAAATATTTCCAATATAAGAAAATGGTAATTGCTTCTGCGCTTTACGCCATTTCGGTTTACGAAAGGCTTTTATACGAAAGCCTTCGGATATCGGGGGAAACCTGTAAATAAGTGAATTCTTTTCACGTAGATTAACTAATTGGTGAATAATGTACACATTCGAATTTTTAATAGTACATTTAATCCGGCAAGCTTGGGACCTGGCCTTTGCAAGACTACAAAAAATGCCGGACTACAGAAAATTCCGGACTACAGAAAATTCCGGACTACAGAAAATGGCGGACTATAGAAAATGCAGGAATACAGAAAATGCCGGACTACAGAAATTGACCATTGAGACCCTTTTTTGCAACAAAATATTTAAAGATTTGCCCCTTCTGTTTTTTAAAAATCATACACAATAAACGATCCTCACACAAACTTTACAAAACTTCCCTCGTCTAATTAGTTCAGTAACACCACATTTTCAAGCATAGATAATGTTTTGTGCTTACGGTGTTTAACACTAACGTCATCTTCTGCACCGCTTGGTCTTTTGGATGGCATCCTGAAGAGCTAAAATACAGCTGAATATATGAAATTAACAGGACTGTGTCACCAAAACACTCGGCTGCAGTGTAAACAAAGTTCGGCGCCTTAGCGCTGCTAACAGCGCCACCCTGGTGGCAGATTAACAAACCAATGGCGGCTGATTCAAAACGTGCCGAACCATGGGTGTTGTCGGACCACAGAATGAGGTTCAGCTTGTATCTTATTTCAGCATGCTTTTATGACAAAAAGTATCGAATTTGTTCTGTATTTAACATGCATGTACATTGATACATTGACAACTCCCTCATTTGTTATAAGATATTTACTTTGAAATATATCTGCCTTTCTTTCAATTTCCCCTTCGTGTGTTCTCTTTTGTATTTGACGAAGCCAAAAATTACAGTCAAGGGGAAAACACACAGTCATAAACAAAAATGCACACAAACTTTCAAAGGACACAAAGATCTCAACATCGTTTTTTGTATAATGAATAGACGACGTTTAATCCTAATGCTTTGTAAACAAACACTATTCATTACATTGGAGACTTTCGACTTTTCCATATTTCAAATCTAGTGTGAACAGTTAAAAAATGGTCGGTGAAATCAGTATTGAAGACTTTAAGACTCTGTGTCACAATTAACAAAAGAATATATTTTTAAAAAAAACATTGAATTAAAAAAGACGAAAGGTTTGTGGCTAAGCTGTTATTAAATATTTATCCTTATTTAAATTTGTCTGTCGGTAAAGCAAAATCTTTCTCACTATTCGTGCTGATATTAAGTTGCTGAAGTAACTCTTTTCATTTTGTTCGGGCAAAACTTGTTATATAAGTCGTTGGACGCGGCTGTTTTGTACTTGAACATGTTCCCATTAAGTCAATAAGATTAAGTCCGGTTGTTGTCCATTGTTGATCTTTTAATAATGTTGGCGCCCCTTCTGTAGCGGTTATGATGTCTGTTCGAACCCTGACAATAGTCATGTACTGTTTGGTATATTTGGTCATGTAATGTTTGGTACATTTGGCCGTGTACTGTTTGGTACATTTGGTCATGTAATGTTTGGTACATTTGGTCATGTACTGTTTGATACATTTGGCCATGTACTGTTTTTGTACATTTGGTCATGTACTGTTTTTGTACATTTGGTCATGTACTGTTTGATACATTTGGCCATGTACTGTTTTTGTACATTTGGTCATGTACTGTTTCATACATTTGGCCATGTACTGTTTTTGTAGATTTGGTCATGTACTGTTAGGTACATTTGGCCATGTATTGTTTGGTACATTTGGTCATGTAATGGTTTTGTACATTTGGTCATGTACTGTTTGGTACATTTGGTGTCATGTACTGTTTGGTACATTTGGTCATGTAATGTTTGGTACATTTGGTCATGTACTGTTTGATACATTTCCCTTTACCTCTGAAGATATTGTACATATTACACAAAAGATTGAAGGGTGCCAATAACCGTGAGTGTAGTCTGTGGGCAAAGCTTGTCACCAACTATGTGAAAAGAAGAGAGTCCATTCGCGTTATACAGGGGGTTGCAAAAAGGATGCAACCGTCTTTTTGACATTGCCATTTGTATGTATGCAGCATCGTTCTCGTCGAGAGTATCACGGGATTAGGTGCACACGGGCAAAAAAGATCCCCTTCCGGCTTGCTAGGCCAGCCGAAGTTTCGTTCTGCTTACGGTACCTAGTATTCCCCAATTGTCACCCGTCTAGGTACTGACCAGGCTCGACTTGGCTTAACTTCGGTGATCTTACGAGAACCGGTGTATCCAATGTGATAGGGCCACAACTTCTTAGCCTCGGGGAGAGGTTCCTCAATCCTAGACCTTCTGCTTAGAGGAGGGGCATTGAGTACCATTTTAAAGTCTTTGGTATATATATATATATAATGACGCGAAGTGTAAACGAATTTGTCCAGCCTATTTGATCTATTTGATAAGTAAAGATGGTGTATGGATTGCAATCCAGTTACATTGGAAAACGACACAGCACAAAGGAATAGATGTTCGAATGAGGCTAGCGCATAATACTGTTGTCTCTGAGTACAGTGTTGCCACGTGATTAATATTATAACAGAATTTACGCGTAAATTTTACCCTCGTATCCTTACGGTTGCATTTATGTCGGGAACCTTTTCAACCTGAAAAGCCATTTTTAGATAAAACAAATAATAATTGAGATTATGGGAGCCGCATAATTTATTATAAACAAAAATACATACAAGAAAACATAAACTTAGCTAACTTTTTTTTCTTACCCAATACGATTTTTGAAATTGCTTCAATGTCTGAGTCATAAGTTGTGACTTTTATTTTAATACAATAATTTATTTATGCGCTCATAATAAATAAAAAGATTTTTTTCAGAACGCCTAAGAGCCACTCGAGATAGGCTAAAGAGCCTCGTGCTGCTCCGGAACAGTAGGTTCCCGACCCCTGCAGTAGAAGAACGATAACAGTCTATTTAAACCATAGGAACAGATATCTACGCTCTAAGCTCTAAGCTCTTTCTTGTTTCTGTCAGTTAAACTATTGGTGTTCTAGCATGATCAGGGCCGGCGCATGGGTTTCATGTGTCCTTGGCGAGACTTAAAATGTGCCACCTCTGCGGTTTTATCCTATCGGCGACGCCAATTTGTCACGGCGCGTATACTTTCAAGCATATACGCCTATCGTGGTGTATCGAGTGTTAAAGTCAAAACAACAAATTATACACCCAAGACGGGAAAACGAATTAAAACGATATTAAAATAAATGTTTCGTACAGATAACAAACCGGGAAACAAAAACACAACCCCAGGGATTTTTTTGGTAGGCAATAATTGTAGTTTTTATGAAAACATTAAAACAGGAAATATTCCGGGGAGAGGAAATAGTCCGGTTGACCGTTGAGGGAAATTCTGGGGAGAGAAAATAGTCCTATTGAGGAAAATCAAATAGTGGGGTTTCAAAATGTTCAAATGGTTTTAAAATGTTGATTTTGGTCCACAGCCTTGAAAAAAGACAAAAGAAAGAAGAAGAAGAGCCTATATCTCCTCGAAGATAAAATGATCGTGTCTCCCCGGTCGTCGAGGTTAAAAACACCGCCCCCGTCCGCTAGGCTGCTATCACCAAGCTTTCGTCTCTCCATCCTCCTCCACCGCTCGGGCGCTACACCCCTGTGTTTCTCCTTTCTTCCTTCCTCCTCCGCGCCGAATTCAAATCCCGGGAAAACGGGATCTTCAGAAACTCTTTCATTGTCTTTCGCGCGCCAATTTTTTAATTCTCGGGGCGACGAGATTCTCCCGTATCCTTTTTTCGCCGTTCTTCAAGGGACCTAACTCCAGATGGACGACCCAAGAGTTATCTCCCTTCCATTCTCTTACACCGGTTTCATTCTAACGACTATTCTTTTCAGTTTGTAATGCGCCCCTAGGACATTTGCGCCCTAGTCGACCGCTTGGGTTCACCTAATGGACGGGCCAGCCCTGAGCATGATCTTATGGTAAAGTCGTTGATCTAGGGAAGGAAATGAAAGCAGTCATGATAGAATAATGGTTAGGATACACATCTCTCAAATAATACGACCATGTGCCGAAGATGGTCGTTTATCTTTTTAGCAGAAATCTCTAATTTGGAAATATGGGGTAGTTTTAGCCATATTGCAATCTGCAATAGTCCTCAGTTTAAAAAACCACTTGGTTAGCTATCCTAATTATATAATAATATATCAACTTAGGGTATCAACTAACCCTAACCCTAACCCTAACCCTAACCCTATCCCTATCCCTAACCCTAACCCTAACCCTATCCCTAACCCTAACCCTAACCCTATCCCTAACCCTAACCCTATCCCTAACCCTAACCCTGACCCTAACACTAACACTAACCCTAACCCTAACCCTAACCCTATCCCTAACCCTAACCCTAACCCTATCCCTAACCCACAAAACACCACATATGAACATTTATTTTAGTATGAAAGAAAAAAGGTATACGAACTGTATATGCAACTACACATCATACCAATCCTATTTACACAATGTCTCTCGGGCCTTAAAGCTTTTGCGGTGATGAAATAAACATCATAATTCTTCTTAAAATCATTTACATCTGTTGATTGCACTACATATTCCGGTAATCTATTCCATAGTCCCACCACTCTATTGCTAAAAAAAGAATTTTCTGATATTCAATATACTTCTATTTACTTCTACCGTATATGTGTGGCCTCTCAGTACCTTGTACTCCCTTCTAGTAAAAAATTAAATATCACTCCTAATCCTATTTATATAATTACTCGCTTAAAAGCCGCCTTCGACGGCCCTTAAGCTCGATGTTAAGTCACTTCCTATTTATACTATTTATTAATTAATTATTTGCTTATTCCTCTGATTATTATTTTTGTATTATCAAGAACAGTAAAAAGAAGAGTAATTAGAAATTGATAAACCTCCCTTAGACATACTTTTTCTGTCGCCTTATTAAATGAATTACTCGAAAACTGGCGGACTAGAAATGGCTTTATTTTCTTTCTTCTTTTAAGTTAGAGCATTTATGAGCATTTATGAGCATTTATGAGTATTGTACTAACAAAAATCTCACTACGGTATGCCGTTTTAACAGCGTTACAGTAACACACACACACACACACACACACACACACACACACACAAATCGGATCATTATAATGTAGGTATCTGTGATTAAACTTGCAGACAGCCATACTTTCCTGATTTTCCTTCAATGGGTGGGCAGAACTCTATAGCCAGCTCAGGCATCTACCAACTAAAAAATGTTCACGTCCTGTGGTTTAACCGCGGGTCAACTTTACTGGCGGAACTACCCGCAAAGGGCGGCATTTGCCATGAGAAGGACACTCCTGTCAAACCTACAATCTACGGGCTTTGCTCCTATTCGCGTCACTCCATAGGTGGTCCATAGGATGCAGACCCTTGGTTCAAAGGGTGTTTGTCGGCCCTGGACAAGTCGCACTTCACCTTAAAACTTCATTTCTCAAGCTGGAGGGTTACTCCGCACACAGCCCCCGCCGTCTATGGCCCTACTGCTGTGGTAAACCCATCACAAAATCTTCGCGAAGCCAAGCCATTCATTTTCGATACAGTATGCCGTTCTAACTGTGTTACGGTAACACACACACACACGCACACAGACATACACAGACACAGACACACACAGACACACACAGTTACACGCATACACACACACACACACACACAGATACAGACACACACAGCGACACAGGCAGACAGACACAGACAGACACAGACACAGACACACACGGAGGCACACACACATACAGACACACAGACAGACACACACGCACACACACGCACACACACGCACACAGACATACACACACACAGACACAGACACACACAGAAACACAGTTACACGCATACACACACACAGACACACACAGACACAGACACAGACACAGAGACACACAGAGAGACACACACACATAAATCGGATCATTATAATCTAGGTACTATATCAACTGACCAAAAAGGACTGAATATTAGGCAGGCGCACGAAACGGTCCCGGTCAAATATCCTGGCCACTCAACAAGTCTATCGACTTGATGACAACAAGTACTTAACCTAAACTCAAGCATGATTTGTTTGCTTTTCAAATCAAATCATCTCCTCTTTAGAAAGACTGTTTAAAGGGACACCTTCAGGAATGTTTCTCTTGCACTTTGGTGCACATATATGCCATATTTATACGCCACACCCGCACACATAACTCATGGACACCCACTTAGGTACACACTCATGCACACATAAGTAGATACTCAGATATAAGTATTCAAATTATAAAAACACTCATTTACAGACACGAATAAGGATTGGTATACAAAAAGTATACTCGAAATTTACTTCGGTAGTTAAGGAAGCGGACTGGCACTTAAAAGGTCGGGAGTTCAACCACTTTGATAATACATTTTGTTTTATTTTTCATAAAATTTGACTAGTTTTTACCTTCATCTTAATTTTAGTTGTTTTTATACAACTTATTAATTCGGGCCACTGTTTCTATGGCAACGAGTAACAGCGCGATCGGAAACAAAGAAATAAGTACGCCCCTACCACTATGTTATAGACCAGTGGTTCCCAACCGGGGGACGGGGGATTTGAGTAGTCCAAGGGGGGAATAAGGCTATTAGCTAAAAATAAAAGTCCAGTCTAGAGATAGGGTTTTCTGCACTTTTATCTATCAAGTCGAAGGCTCGAAATAAGCTCCAAGTTGAGAATGATTTAAGATGTGCTCTCTCACTAATAGACCCACGAATCTAAGAACTAGTAGCAAAAAAACAAGAACTGATCAATTGATGTGTATATCAGTTACGATAGCAGAATTCTTATTTTCTTTGTAATAAATTGGAATTTCAAATGATGTGTTCTAATTATTTTCATTTGCTTTCTTTGAGTAACAAATACACAGCAGCAGCTGTACAATTATAAAATTAAACTAATTCTTAGTATGAAGCTGTCTAATTATACGTAAAATAAAGTTATTATTTGAAATTATTGTTTGCTGCAACTTAATAAAATGGAAAGGGGGATACTAGTAATCTTATTGACAAAAGTGGGGAATGATTCGAAAAGGTTGGGAACAACTGTTATAAACAGTTAATTGTCTTCTAAACCAAACATAGCAGGATTTTAACATTACACAATCAAAACGAATATTATCAGGTATTATTTATGACCAAACTCTATAACATTGAAACTTTGTTGCCAAAAATATGAATATGTTGCCGTCCAAAGATGAGTACACCACTACGAAAAAATATTTTTGGCAACAGAGTTTCAATGCTGTAGAGTTTAGTCATAAATAATACTTGAAAATATTCGTTTTGATTGTGTAATGTTAAAATCCTGCTATGTTTGGCTTCAAGAATGACGACTGATTTCTTTTTTATTGTTTCTTGTTTTTTTAAAAATCCTGTCAGTCTAGGCCGTTAGCTGCTTTGATGTATTGTCCCTTTTCCCCAATGTATACAATCTGATTGCTTAAAATTTCAACACCGTGTCATCAGTGTGCCCGTGATAAGTTATAAGGCTACTAAGGTCCGCGTCGGAGTCCAAATCGTGGCAGTTTCCCCTAATTTTATATGTAGGTTTCCTTCAGCGTGACAGAAAATAAATAGATTAATAAATAAACAAACAGGTAAATAAAAACGGTGACAGGTCATTTGCGGTCCCGGACAACTACGTCCCGGTCATTTACGTCCCCGGTCATTTGCGCCACATTTAAGCGAATGTTAACCGAACATTTTGCTTTGAGAATATAGATACTATTTTTGATACTATTTTTTTTCCAAATCCACTGCAAAACTGGAAAATTAGTTACATTGTAAATAGAACCCCCCCCCCGTAAAATCTGAAAAAGCATTTTTTTCTAAAAACTAACAAATTTCCGGATAGGTGTTGGGTTTAATGGATTAAAAGGACCTAAAATTAAGAATTCGCAACTCCTGACACATAAACCTTTACCGAAAAAATTATTTAATCTTTTATTTTTGTTAATTGCAAACCTAACCATAAAGACTATTAGCCCTGACTCAAAATTATATCCTGTAATTAGATTTAATAAAATACTGTTCAAGTGTTCTGCTTTCATTTGTTCCGTAATAAGTTAGCAGCAGCCGCATCTTAAATAATTGTTAGGTTTTAATGACAAGATTTACCGAACGGACATAAATAATAAACTGTAGACTAGAGAGTCTTCTGATTAAATTACAAATTTTCATAGATATATTCTTCTATTTTAGCAACTTTACATAGGCTTTCGTGAGTTTTGACCCCCAAATAAGACTCCCTTCAGTTATTATTCATCTCCATTCGGTAAATCCTTCCATTCGGTAATTTTTTGCCGTTAGCACAGTGTAAACAATAACATTTACTTTTAAAAATATCCCATTTAACGTTTTAATTAATAGAAAAATAATTTTTTGAAAACGTTTCGACTTTTTTCTTCCTAGCAAAAACAAGAAAAAGCTTAAGAATATATATATTATCAGGTATTATTTATGACCAAAACACATTGAAACTGTTGCCAAAAATATTTTTTTGTAGAGTTGTACTCATCTTTAGACGGCAACATATTCATATTTTTTGCAACAGAGTTTAAATGCTGTAGAGTTTGGTCATAAATAATACCTGATAATATCTGTTTTGATTGTGTAATGTTTCACTAGAAATAATAAAATCCTGCTATGTTTGGTTTAGAAGAAACTTTCTATAACATAGTGTTAGGGGTGTACTTATTTATGGGCGATACTGTATATTATATAAATATATAAATCATTGAATGCTGGTCGCAGCAGAACCGGGCCAGCTGCAGACGTCCAATATTTATGGAGAGCGTTGTAGAAACATTTGCCGTCTACGGAGGGCGGAATATCAAACATGGTGGCCGCGGTGGCGACGCCGACCGAGCAATGTTTTTATAGATTGGGTCGAGAGCAGCCAATCCAAACACGACAGGAAGCCACGTGACCAAACTTACTACCTCCTACCTTCCGAATTAGGGGCCAGAAATGATGGTATGAAAACAGGTTCACTTTAATTAAACGACCTTTTTATTTCTAAATATATGTTATGCCGTTGTATTACGTTTAAATTATCAAAGGCCACCCGGATCGTTCAGCTACAGACATCTGACTTGTTAACAATAACAGATTAACTGCAATAGATGGCGGGAATTCCCGTCATTGCTATTCTATGGCTAACTCAATCAAATGTCCGTGTCATTGTGATTGATGGCAACTCAATTCTAATTGTTATATAGGCAGGGGAAAATTCGTTGGGTCCAGGAAAGAAAGAAGACTGGGACTCGGTGTTTATAAAAAATATCATATATATTTTAATGCCGTTACATACAGCACTGGTGAAATGCGCAGAGTCGGAGAGAGATAACGGTCCGGAGTAACATGGAAAACTCGGTCCGTACTTCGTGCTTTCTCGGATCGGCTCTGTCTGTTTTCGACCACACCTTCCGTTCCTTTTATGGCTTCGACACACCCACGCCTGGTGTGTTATTTCCGGATTTCGTCATCAGCGGCCTCTGGGGTTCTGTCAACATCCTGCGTTACTTTGACTCCAACACCTACTGTGTTTTCAATCCAATACCATGTCGTTTGGAGTTCCTGCTGTTAAGCCCACGCTGAAACACCTGCAACTTTAGTCAATATCCTGTTTTCGGACGCCCACGCATATGGGGTCCCCAGGGTCACTTCCACTTTCGCACAGGTGTTTGCCCCGGAAATGACCTTCCGTGGTAGTATATCATAACATAATATATAAGACTTATGTCCGTCCACATCTCGAGTACTGTGCACAAAAGTATGACGTATGAGGATATGCTAAAAGGGTTAGGGTTGACATCGTTAGAAAATATGAGGGATCGGGGAGATTTGATAGAAATGTTTAAGATTATGCGTTGTTTAGAAGTAGTAAACCGTATGTATATTTTTCATTAGAAAGGGGATTGATAGGCCACAGATATACGATAGAAGCAAATAGAAGTAGATAGAATACCATGTCGTATGTATTTCGAACTTTATAGAGAGAGGAAAACACTTTTTTATTTGGAGAGCTAATATTCCATAGGGCTTTAGAGTAATGAATTTTGGTTGGTCTAAAAATTCCCATCTGTTTTTGAGCCTCGTGTTTCTGAATATTTCTAGTTCTAGTTGTCTTTCTTTGTCTCAAACCGGGGTACACTTACCCTTTGTATTTTTTGATTGATTGATTGTTTTTTTTTTAACGGCACATCGACCCTTGGTGGGTCATTTAATGCCGGATTCAGTAGGGGGAGGGGTATCCCATGTCACCGTGACTAGAGACTTGAGGAGGGAGAATCCCAAATCCCTGTCACTGAGAAGAATGCCACGAGGACCGGGATAAAGAAGTGGGGGGGGGGGATCCCAAAAGCTTCCCAGGACGAATCCTGAGCATGCTAATGGTGATCCACCAGCTGGCCACGATCCCCGAGCATGCCACAAGGAGCACCGATGGGCCGTGGTTCTCTGAACTTTGAGGCCATGGCGGTTTCGAAGAACAGCACAGATACTCCACTTTGATCCTAGCCGCAGCCAAGATATCCTGCGCAACTTCTCCCAGGATTACCCCATGGTGTATGCAAGGATACACTAGGTTTGTAAAAACACTGGAATCTTGAAGTCATCCCAACCAACAAAACGCAACTCGTGTGTATTGTAAACCTGACATAGAGTTGGTAACACTGAGTAAAACAAAAGGATCATTTCGTTAAATCAAACACCTTGCTCATTTATGTTCTTTCTCTGCTCTGGATGGACCTTTTTTTTAAAGTATAAAACAAATCTCGTGCAAAACTGTTAATTGAGAAGGGTGAGTCTCTCTCTCTCTCTCTCTCTCTCTCTCTCTCTCTGAAAGCGACTATTCAATAGTATTCAATGCTTTCTCAACAGATTCCCCCTCGTCAACAGATGAAGTAGCCTCAATCAGTTTCGAACTCACCAACAACACCAGTTCTTACAAATGCCATGTCTGCTAATTGACTCAAGATTGATCAAGTCGACCAACCTCATCCCATGCCAGATTTACCTTTTTTTAGTTGCACTAGTTAAACAGGTTATCACATCAGTTACACATAATTAGGAAGTGCGAGTGGCGTAGCGGTCCACGGGTCGGACAATGGAATCCGGCCGAGACCGATTACGTTCATTTCGCACTAATGTCCTTGGGAAAGGCATGAATCCACCCCCACCCCAAGCTATGGGTAAAATAGCAGTGCTGACTGGGCTCTGTAGTGAATGCAGCCAGTCTAGGAGAAGGACAACTCTGATTCCAAACCAGTGGAGCCCTCTTAAGGCGGTTTGATGCTCCTGCAGCCAAGCTGATGCCAAACGTAACGCTTTTTGCTTTCCTTTGGAATACATCAGCGAGGCCGAGAGGGGGATTCTGACGACTGGGCATCCCAGGATCTCCATACACTTAACCCGGTATGCGGGTGTGTCTCTCTGAAAAATGAGTTACCTATTGGAAAGAGCCACCAAGCTCATCCATCTCATTAAAAATGTAACATTACATTCAATGAAATTACTAACACATACTGCATGTCTATTGTCTGTTCTATGGTATCCATACATTTCACACTATATTCATCATAAGGGATACACCAACACAACCGGACAGGATAGAACGAACGGGTACGCGGAAAAATGTTTAAGATTGATTGATTGATTTGTTTAGCGGCATATCAACCC
>VCCN01005167.1:29440-44259 GCA_006491835.1 Architeuthis dux | reverse complement strand
AGGTATATACATATACATATCGTTAGAAAGAGAATGTTATCATCCTCCCAACAAGGTAGGTTGTCAATTTGCATCTGTTGGGCATGTAAAGTTACGGCTAAAACCGTGAAGCTAGTTATGTAGCATTTTTCAAGGAAATGTCAAATACACAGTCCAAAATCTATAGATTGTAGAATTAATTCCTGATACAGATATATTAATATATAGATCGTTAGCTTTCTAACAAGGTATGTTGTCAATTTGTATCTGTTGAGCATAAAAGTTACAGCCATAAATGTGAAGCTATGTATGAATGCTACATACCTAGCTTAACGTTTTTGGCTGTAACTTGTTATGCTCAACAGATAGAAATTGACAAGATACCCTGTTGGAAGGTTGATCAAATTTTCCTTCTAAAGATACACACACACACATATATGTGTGTGGAGGGAATAATTTTAATGGTTCATTACAAGCGATACTGCTGGTTTCACATATAGATTTTCATAATGAACATTTGAATATTATTTCCAATCTAGTTTATTGTTGTTATATGAATGGCTGGTTGATTCATACAATGGATATCTATGTTTTATGTGGGCATATTACTTTTTTGTTATGTGAATGGCTGGTTGATTCATCCAATGGATATCTATGTTTTATGTGGGCGTGTTTGTATGCGTTTTTATGTTTATCTGATCCTTAATCTTTTTTCGTTTTATCTTTTTTTATTCATTTATTTTATGTCTGTTGTTTGTCTGTTCATTTTATGTATATGTGCTCATTAATCTTTCTTTTAACATGTTATCTATTTTATGGTTCTGAAGTGGTGGTTAGTCCGGGATTGACTGTCCCATAGTCGCCGACAGCAATTCTTAATTAAATCCACAATCCAGAGACTGGATATAGATCCAGAGACTGAAACTAGGTATTTAGCATTTTACAAGGAAATTTTAACTTTATAAGTTAAAATTTCCTTTTAAAATGCTAAAGACCTAGTTTCACGTCTTTGGATGTATTTTATGCTCAACAGATACAAATTGACAAGGTACACTGTTGGAAAGCTGGTGAAATTCTCTTTCCAACGATATATCATGTCAATCTATTTATCTTTTTTCTAGGTTGACACTACTTTGCTCAAAATTCTACAGGACTATATCGTTTTGAGCGCGAATGCAGACACCATACTATCATTTTTGACATTTCTTTTAGGAATTTTCAAAAATAACTTGCTAAAACATGCCTGGTAGTCCAATGTGAAGTTAGAGCACTTCAATCGCAATATTTGTATTCATTGTCGATTTTGTATTTTTGACTAATGTGCCATGTGTATAAGAATAGACATCATGGACAGTCTCCAAAATAACTGTATACTGTACACTTTGGTTAATGTACCATGTGTATGAGAATAGACATTATGGACAGTCTCTGAAATAACTGTCTACTGTACACTTTGGTTAATGTACCATGTGTATGAGAATAGACATCATGGACAGTCTCCGAAATAACTGTATACTGTACACTTTGGTTAATGTGCCATGTGTATGAGAATAGACATCATGGATAGTCTCTGAAATAGAATCAAAATATTGAAATCATTTAGTCAAATATCATTTATGAATTATAATGAACACTAATTGATAGTATCCATCACGTATATAGATTCCTACTGATCTGAATAAAATTATACACAGGTCTGGTTAGTCACTCAATAGAAACCGTCAAGTAATTAGTTCTAGTTAAAGCCCGCAGTTTTAATTTGATTAAGTTAACACCAAAAAACTCAAATCTTCTCACGGTCGGAAGGACATATCTTCACCAGACTATTTTAAGTGTCAAATGTCACCGATTGGCATCAATAATTTCGAATAAGAATTTTAAGACATCTTCTTCTGTGCAAGTCCTGCATCCGCTGAATTGTATGCTGCATGTTACGCAATAGTAATGACCGTTATGCAATATTAGCAGTATGCTGTGTTGGGGGTGATCAATGAATAAATCACTTCTCTCGCCTTTTGTTGGTCAATGATCACTAAGAAAGTCTGAATTTTCGAAAGAAAAAAAGCGTGGGCCCACAAAGGTATTACTGGGGGTCAAAAGCCTGCGGGTCCGTGAACTTGTTGAGTAGGCAGTCTTTTTTAAAAGCGGTGACATAGCTAGACATTTGAGGGCGGGGCGGGGGGGGGGTCCTGGCTCCTTCAAGGGTCCCCTCCAACGTTTAGGGAGATTGGCTATTGTATAATATTAGAAATAAATATTTGTTTTTAAACTCATTGCATCATTTCCTGCCTTGGTCCTGAAAACAGAGACGACATAACCAGAAACTGTGGCTCGACACTGATTGTATTATTATATTATAATTTGGTGGACCCTGACCATGAATATGTTAAAGTCATAGAATATATGTGTGTTGAGTATCTTATAATATAAAAGCGGTTGTCACTTTTAGTACCACTTAATGTTTGATAAAAAAAATACACTTCAGAGTATAGCTCAGCTGTAGACTGTTGGCCAGGAATTTAGAGGTTCTGTCAAAATGACCGCCTGAGGATTAATTCCTAGTATCCGTGCATAAAATAGAGATAATCTTTAGTTCCTTTTTAAGGCTAAGAGTTATCTCCCCATCAAAGGAAAACAAGTAAATACATAAATTATATTGTTATTGCTTTGAATGGCACACAAATGAAATAAATAAAAACAACTTTATTTTCCTACAAACCGTTAACATTTCGCACACAACCACACAATGTTAAAATGGCACACAAATGAAATGAATAAAAACAACTTTATTTTCCTACAAACCTTTAACATTTTGCACACAACAACTCGATGTTAAAATTTACGGAGATTTGCTATTGTATAATATTAGTAGAAATGCAGTAGGTGAACTATTCATAAAACTAAAAACAATGTGTTTAGATTTTACCTGGCCTCATATTGTATCAAAGGCTTTTCTGTAGTGGAAAAAAAACATGAATACAAAAGAGACTCAACTTTAAAAATTTTTTTATTAACAGTTGAAAATGTGGATTTAAAATATCATTTAACAACCGTCCCAAAACATACAATTCCTATTATACAAATATGCTTGATCATGTGATCCTCTTGTCATAAAACATACTGTAGACAAGCAGGTAAACAACTCTCATCAGGTACTTTTCAGTCCATTGTCACAAAACTTCAGTGATGGGCATCTCCTTACCGTAAATATGCCAGTATATAAGACGGACATTTAATTTTTTTAAAAACTCTTAAATTCATATAAAAAATATTAAAATCTTAAATCAATCTTTTGATCAGAGTTACTTCCCTTGCAACTTTAGGGAAAAAAAACTTTTATTCAATTCACAGAATTCATTTAAAAAAATAAATTCTATTCATTGGAAAGTTCCAGTGTTTAGAAGCAGTTTCAAGTTCATCAATTTGAGCATTAACTAGGCAATTATTAGACACATATCGTGATTAATTCATTCTAAGATTTTCCCTACTGTTCAAAGTCTTATAATTTAATGTTGTTTTTTTCCAGCTCATGCTTAGTTACATTAATTTGTACAGCAATACCTTAAACATACAATGGCATTATTACTAGAGGGTCATCTATCGAAGCTCGATATGGGCTGTTATGGGTCTTGGATGTGCTGCATTGAGGGTAGTCCTCCAAACACCCTTGTAAACCATTCATCTTATAGTCTCGCATATACAGTATTTTTTTGTCTGTGATAAGCTTTAAAAAAATATATTTATTACATGAGAACTTTAAGAAATGTATTCACAATGTGAGATCAGGTAAAAACATTGCCCTATGTTCTAATAACTGCTTTCACCTGTTAATTATGGGGATATGATGAATTCTTCTACAAAATGAGAAATGGCTGTGGTATTTTTTATGGATATGTT
This sequence comes from Architeuthis dux, assembly GCA_006491835.1. Taxonomy (NCBI): domain Eukaryota; kingdom Metazoa; phylum Mollusca; class Cephalopoda; order Oegopsida; family Architeuthidae; genus Architeuthis; species Architeuthis dux. The sequence continues at coordinate 40,383 of VCCN01005167.1, read as the reverse complement.
TTTATTTTAAGGATTTGTTTTGTTTTTTTAAGGATATGTTTTGTTTTTGTTTATTTTAAGGATATTTGTTTTTTGAGTGTTTTTTAAGGATCTGTTTGGTTTATTTTAAGGATTCGTTTTTGTTTTTTGCGGTTTTTAAGGATATGTTTTGTTTTTGTTTATTTTAAGGATATGATTTGTTTGAGGGTTTTTTAAGGATATGTTTTTGTTTATTTTAAGGATAGGTTTTGTTTTTGAAGGATATGTTTTGTTTTTAGGTTTTTTAAGGATATGATGTTTGTGTTTTCTTTGCCTTTTATTGTTTTTAAATTATTGCTTTCTTTTCTAAAATTAACCCATCACCTGCGAAGATGGAAATTTCAGTCCTTGCAGTTCTATGACTAATTCAATAAAATTTCTGTTTTATTTTCATTGATAGCAACTCAGTTCTGAGAGTCTGGGATTTTATTTTGCAATGGATAACTATTACTATTCACCTACCTGCTGCAGTTAATAGGTTATTGATTTTTGAGACAAGAAGCCATGTCTGCACATACACTTGTGTATTAAACATGTGTGTGTATATATATGTGTGTATATATATATATATATATATATAAAGATGGCTTGGTTGCCCTCCACTTCCAAATATCTGAACCCTGATTTTGGTCCTGAACACACTCTAGTGACAGACTCTTTTTTGTACCTAAGGTACCAGCTGAAATAAATATTTGTTTTGAAACTCATTGCATCATTTCCTGCCTTGGTCCTGAAAACAGAGACGACATAATCAGAAATTGTGGTGGCTCAACACCGATTGTTATAAATATTATAATTTGGTGGACCCTGACCATAGAATATACGTGTGTCGAGTATCTTATAATATAAAAGCGGTTGTCACTTTCTTTAGTGCTGCTTAATTTTTGATAAAAAAATACACTTCAAAGTGTAGCTCAGTGGTAGACTGTTGGCCAGGCATTTAGAGGTTCTGTCAAAATGACCGGGGCCTTTATTACAATGACCGCCTGAGGGTTGATTTCTCGTATCCGTGCATAAAATAGAGATAATCTTTAGTTCCTTTTTAAGGCTAACAAGAGTTATCGCCCCATCAAAGGAATACAAGTAAATACATAAATTATATTGTTATTGCTTTGAATGGCACACAAATGAAATAAATAAAAACAACTTTATTTTCCTACAAACCTTTAACATTTCACACACTCACCCACCCACTCAATATTAAAAATGATCACAGATAAAAACAATTTAATTCAAAGCAATAATATAATTTATGTATTAATCATTGCTACCCACAGCACTGATTTATTGCTGGGTTTAGGTTATTCGTGTGTTCTGACATTTATAAATATATATATATGTATCTGTATCTGGACTTTGCCCAATGAGTAGGAAAAATGTTTTGTTTTGTTTTTTGAAAATTCCCCCCATAATAGGTTTTTAGAGGGGGGCTCAATATGCAATGTAAGTTTATGCTAAATTTGTCACTAGGTTGTGCCCACTTACATTTTTATGATTCAGCCCTTTTTTAGTGATCAGAGCCCAACAAAAGGTGAGAGAAGTAACTTATTCATTGATCACCCCCAACACAGCATATATAGGTGCAGTGATTCATAATTTCCCTAGGAACGGTAGTTTACTTCTATTTTTCTTTGATAGGGGAGATAATCCTTAGTTCATTTTTAAGGCTACCAGGAGTTATCTCCATTTTATGCATGGAAACTAGGAATCTATCCACCTGACCAATAGAGTTGAGTGGTTCTTTAATTAGCTGTGAGACTTTTATGGAGTGCACATCAAATCGCAGCAGGTGTGGATCCAGGTTTTTGAGAGGGGGGGGGGCCAATTTGTCTTTGTCTTATTAGACATGGATATAATGACTTTTTGTTTTTAAGGTTAATTTAGGATTACTTGGGATTATTTAAAATTTTATTTATAAAATTTCTTTATCTAGATATTTAAAATAAAATATTGAGCTTTGCCCGAGTAGGAGGGTCCAGACTCCCTGGACCCCACCCCCTGAGTAGTAGGACTTTTGTGTGTCTCCCTTGCAGCATCTACGTCATTTGAACCCCTAGGGTTCTGACTCTACACTTTGTCAATTCAGTTGTCAAGGAAAACAAGGGTTCCAAAGATACGTGGACAATTCACAAATATATGTTAGGTGACTTCGTCCCTGCCGTCAATTCCATAGTTTTTAGAATTCTTATCAATGTTTTTCTTTTAAATTCTGTTTCTTTTGCAGTTTGGTTTTGGTAAGATGATCCGTGGCATAATTGGAAGAAAATATGGTCCATCTTTTCTAAGACAATTGTAACGATCTGAAAGGAAAAGAAAAATAAATAAATATCGGCTGAACATCAAAGATTAGGAGTTGAAAAATAGATAGAGCTGGAGGGGGGGCGATAGATTGACACATATAAATGCATACAAATAGGCAATCTTTTGTTTTATGTTGGTAAAGTCAAAAGATAAGGGAAAACTATCCTTTTTCTCAATTGGATAACTTTGGATATATATCTCAATGAAACTTTGTATGTAAGCTTTTGGAGAGATTCTAATGTTTTTGCTTACAATTGGGAAAATCTCTCAAATCTTGACTGATTTTGCTGAAATTTGGCTATAATATTGACAAAACCCCAGGAATGGTGAGTTATGGTTGATCCAATTGTTTGTTTACATTTTATATGTAAATAACCATATGTCCACATGCAAAAAGTATTGAACTTTGGAATTGCTGGACTGATTAGAATGGAAACAAACACCCTCTGGACCATCTCTCTCTCTCTCCATCTTTCTGTCTCTCTGTTTCAACCATTTTCTGCTGGGAGACCTTTATACTTTTTAAATTTTTCTTTAAAAATAGGCGGTAAAGTAAAAAAATAAAGGGAAGCTACTGTTGTGCTTTCCAATTTCACTTTCTGGTTGAATGTGGCTTTAGTGCAGTCAATCCAATATTGACAAAGGAAGGAAGTAGGACTGAATTGATATATGCATGTGAGGAGACATAAGACTAAAACTCACAATATCAATCCAAATATTGAGAATCTGGCAGCAAAGCATCACGTACAAGGGTCACATTGAATAAACTATATAAGTAAAATGTCATTTTAGTTTCAGTAAGAATTCGTTGGGGGGGGGGGTGAATGCTTTAATCTATAAGAACCCAGACCAATTTCTACTTGAAGGAACATCATTTGGGTTTCTGGGTAGGCAAATTAACCCACAGTCAAGTGACAGCACCAGGATGTTCAGTAGATATCACTTAGTATACATCCTGAGTTAAAATCAAGGATAAAATATAATATTATATAAGAGACTGTGCAGATCAATTAAATTGTATGTGACACTGGTGTCACAGTGGGTTCTTCTGGGTTAAAAAATAACCAAAAGATGGGGAGTGGGGACCCTGGATTACATTAACAATCAACAAAACTCAATTGTGAGAATTCTTATGAAGTCAACTGATGCATGTGGACTCTCCATTTAAATAAGACATTTGTTATTGATGCATGTAGTTATCACACAGTACTCTAAACTGTTTCAGGGGCTGGAATTCCTGGCCTTTTGGCTAAGATGAAAGTGTAGTATCTGTTCTTCGAAACTGCCGTGGCCTCAAAGTTCAGAGAACCATGGCCCTTCGGGGGTCCTTGTGGCATACTCGGGTATCGTCCTGGGAGAAGTTGCGCAGGATATCTTGTCTGTGGCTAGGATCAAAGTAGAGTATCTGTTCTTCGAAACCGCCATGGCCTCGGGGTTCGGAGAACCACAGCCCTTCGGGGGTCCTTTGGCATGCTCGAGTATCATCCTGAGAGAAGTTGCGCAGGATATCTTGGCCAGCTGGTCGGGAGGCGATCACCATTAGCATGCTCAGGATTCGTCCTGAGATGCTTTTTATCCCGGTCCCTGTGGCATTTGTTCAATGACTTGGGATTCTCCCCTCTCAAGTCTCTAGTCACAGGGACATGGGATCCCATCCCCCTACTGAATTCAGCACTAAATGACCCACCAAGGGTCAATGTGCCATTAAACAAAACAATCAAATCAAATCTAAACTGTTTCAACTTTGCACGTCTATGATTGTATGTTTTATAGGTTGATTAATTGAGTTTGTGTTTAATATATACTGGACAGTGCTTGTTGCAAAGGTGCATGTTTGGACGGGACCAGACTTCATGGTGTGTGGAGCAGCCTGTCATTATTTGTCATTATTTTGGTTATTTCTTTTAGTGTTGCAAAATGTAGATATTTTATATGATAATTATAAAAACATTTATTAGTTGAGAACCTATATTTGCCTGGTGCCGGTGTGAGCGACTGCTAAACAAGTGGCCCAAATCGTAAATGTGAATAAAGAAATGAGCTCCATGCGAGGATATGAACGTGAGAGTAGAGAGGGATTAAAGGACTCCTGCCTAACTCTTTGTTAGCTCAATCAGAACCTGCATATACGGTTGCTTCCAGGATGGATGCAGGTTCAATCCCCGCATGGAGCTTGTTTCTTTATTCACATTTACGATTTGGGCCGCTTGTTTAGCAGTCGCTCACACCGGCACCAGGCAACTCAACTAATAAATGTCTTTATAATTATCATATTCTGTCGGCTATAGAATTATCCATAATTTGATTTCATATTTTATATCTAAAATTAGATCTATAATCTTAGATTGATTGATTGTTTTGTTTAACTGCACATCGACCCTTGGTGGGTCATTTACTGCTAGATTCAGTAGGGGGAGAGGGGATCCCATGTTCCCGTGACTAGAGACTTGAGAAGGGAAAATCCCAAATCCCTGTCACTGAGACAAAAGTCACGAGGACCGGGATAAAGGGGGGGGGGTGGAGATTCCAAAAGCTTCTCAGGATGAATAGAGTTTTTCCTCCACACCTGACAATATGTAAGTAAGGTAAGTAACTCCTCCTTCATTGCTATTTACTCAATTCGATTGATTGTTTTGTTTAACGGCACATCGACCCTTGGTGGGTCATTTAGTGCCGAATTCAGTAGGGGGGGAGGGGTCCCATGTCCCGTGACTAGAGACTTGAGAGGGGAGAATCCCAAATCCCTGTCACTGAGACAAATGCCTCGATAAAGGGGTGGGGGGTCCGAAAGGTTCTCAGGACGAATACTGAGCATGCTAATGGTGATTGCCTTCCGACCAGCTGGCCAAGATATCCTGTGCAACTTTTCCCAGGACGATACCCGAGCATGCCATAAGGATCCCCGAAGGGCCGTGGTTCTCTGAACTTCGAGGCCATAGCGGTTTTGAAGAACAGATACTACACTTTGATCCTATCCAAAAGGCTGCGAAGCGACCTACTCAATTCGAGAAATACCAAATGTACAACTCAGTATTTGTGAATTTTATAAGAATAAAAATGATGACAAGAGAATTTTTTTCAGTTTGAATTAAAAGCTTTCCATTGAAACACCAGTCAATAATTGTGATAACGTCTCAGATTTTATTAAAGGATGTTAATAAAAACAAAATAAATAAAACAGGTCTGGTTAGTGACTCAATATAGATCCTCCTTCAGCAGCATGCTGTGTTGGTGGTTATCAATTGAAAAATTGGTAAAATGGGTGATCAATGAATAAGTTACTACACTTGCATTTTGTTGGGCAGTGATCACTAAAGAAGACTGAATTTAAAAAAAAAAACAAGTGTGAATGCTGCTGGACACAAACTAAGGGATCAATTTAGCATATACTTACATTGCAAAAACCTATTTTGGGTAACTTTAAAAAAAGTGTTTTTTCTAGGTATAATAAGGAGTAAATGTTTAAAATTTCAGCCCTCTAGCTTCATTGGCGCAGCCTGTACACGTGTTACATACATAGCCAGCTAGACCAACTTGAAAACTGAAGAAACCTATGTTGGCAGTTTCTAATTACATAGTAGGAAGATTTTCTTTGAATAAAAGTTGTCTACAAAATATTAGGTCATTACATATGAAAGGTCATTACATATGAAAGGAAGGCCATTACATATGAAAGGTTGTTTTTTGGAATAATAAGATGAAGCATGATATAAAATGTAAAGTGTCCATCTCAATGGAGTATGGACACCCAGTGACTAAGACCTGGTTTCTGTTGCATGCGTCAGCTTAGTTTCAAGTCTTTATTCTTACAAGTTTTTATGACCACACCCATGGCAGGATGCAAGTTCACTGAAGGGACATCTCCACCCTAATCACACAGCTTAGAGTGTACTCAATTAGCTGCTGAGTGCACAGGGAAATTTGTCCTAATAAAGAGTTTTGCACACTCTTTGCTCATACCAGGAATCAAACCCGGGACCTTCTGCGTGTGAGGCAAACATGCTAACCATTACACCATCTGAGCGGACTTGAAGCATGATATAAAACAGTAAATATTGAATATATTGAAATATAATCCATTTGAAGCAATAACCCTTTTCCAATCATCCTCTAATGATAATATGTCATATCTATGAAATTGTTTGGGTTCAGTTGTTACAAATTCAGTAGAAGCACAAATTATGGCTTCCCTATTATTGAACCTTTTATTACGCATATAAAGTTCAAAATGCTTGAAAAGATGATAATCTGTTGGAGAAATGTCACATGAATATAGAGTCAGCTAAGAGGTGTGGGGTGTGGCACTGTCATGGAGCATTTCATTCAGTTCATGTGGGACCCGTTTTCCCAACTATTTAACCTTCCCTATTGCTTTGAGATGACGTGATATGGTCGCTGTTCCTAAAGTCTCCAGAAAGTTGGCCACGGCTATCGATAATTATTCATCATTAAGAAGAGGTTTTGTCCTCCCTCAAGGTTTATTATTAGTATCCATATTTCGAGACCTAAACCTATTGAGCCAATGCCGAACAGTCCGCACTTATATCTCTATTTACATTGAATCTGTAGAAAAGAATGCTATTCCTTTAGTAAATCTTTCACTTTGAGGATTATTCTCTATGATGTAGAAAAGTGACATTTCATTTGTATCAGCCTAATATTATTATTCCATTGGAAGTGGAAATTCCAATGTAAGTAGTGCCTACATTTAGGCTTTACATATCGTAAGATTTTTGTTTACAAAGTGACGTGACCTCTTCCAAGAATCCTCCCAAGACGAGCATGGAAAGGTAAGTACAATTGTTTTGATTTGATATTTTATAAAACTGTACATAACATTAGTCATTTGCGTGAAGAGGTAAGGCCAGAAATAGAAGATGGGGCAACCAAACTTCCTTTGGATTTACGATGTTTGTTAAATGCAGCAAACTACCAAACTTACTTCTTATTTACCGAACAAGGGGCAACCATCAGGTATAACAAACTCTTGGCTTTAACAAACACCTCTTCCCACCAATTAGTTTGTTATAGCAAAAGTTTATAGCAATGGTTTACTGTATGTTGCTTTCTAGAATAAAATTTACTATAAAAAAAGTAAAATTTAAAAGAAAAAAAAATTTTGAAATCTTAAAGTTTGATTTTGAAACATGTTATGAATCAGGAATTTGAAAGCAAAGTAACGGGTGGGGGTTGGGTAGAAATAGTTGAATGAGGAAACATTTTAACAATAACCAAACGGAAAATGTTAATTATTTTAAACAATCAAATTGTCATGTCATGATTCAGATAAATAGTAATTAAACTGGAATTGAACTTGGGATTATAACCTTTTGTTATGATATACTACCATGAACACCTGGGCGGAAATGGAAGTGACCCGGTCACCTTAGGAAATAGGTATATGCTTGGTGTGGGCGTTTGGAATCCATAAAGCCCAGAGAGACCTGAACGGAGAGCAGACCCAAACAGAGAAACTCAGAACACAGAGACCCGAACAGAGGACAGACCCAAGCAGCCAGGAGGCAGACCACCTAGGGCTGGGAAGGCAGAAGACCAAGTTCTCTTGTTGGGAATGATCTCTCGGCACCCAACATCTCACTCCCACTCTTCAGCCGATGAAGTGTATCTTATGAAATAAAAATATGTCTCATATTTTTACAGTTTTTCGCCTTTCTTTCTCGCCAAGTCCAGGACATTCATCTGAGGCAAGCTTGATCTTAAAATTCTAAATACAGTACCAGACCATTTCTCTGGCTACCAGAATTACCAGAAAATTGGCTAGTTTTTAATCTGGCAGGCTTCATAGTTTTAATTTTTGTGGCAGGGTTGAATTATTTTCAGATGAAGATTAGTGGATTAATATTGATTAAACAGACCCTGTTTTTGAAGAGGATTAATTTGTATCTGTTATAAAGAGTTTCATTCTTATTTTTCTTCATTTAATTTCATTGCATATTTTATATTCTTTATCTTAAGAATTTTAAGTGGATTAATAAAGACCAAACAGACCCAGCTTTAGGTGTTTCAATTTGTATCTGTTAAATACAATTTCATTGTTTATTTTATATTTCAAGTATGTATTATGCCTTTGTCCAGAGATCTTGAAAATCTAGAAATTGATAAAAACCCAGTTCACCTATGGTCTGGTACTGTATTAATGTATTCATAAGAGACTGGGTGTGCATGTACATCTATGAGAGAATAGAAGTTAACTCTTAAATTCATATAAGAAACTTCAAATGTCAATATCATGGGGAATAACTACTGATCAAAGTTACCTCCCTTGCATCTTCCGGTGAATTTTTTAAATCTATTTTTTACCTACTTTGCCCATTTCTATTTAATTTCATTGCATATATTATATTCTATATTTTCAGAATTTTAAGTGAATTAATAAAGATCAAAGAGACCCGGTTTTACAAGTGTATTAATTTGTATTGTTAAATACAATTTCATTCTTAACTTTTCATTGTTTGTATATTTTGAGTAGGTATTAGGCCTTGGTCCAGAAATCTGGGCCACATCTAGTTCTAAGTTTCTGGCTAAATGCTCTGGCACTGTATATCTCCAAAAGTTCATCTAAATTTATTTGTGACAGGATAGGAATCATATTAAAGGGAGATATCTCTTAAATTTTTTGACTAGTATTTCTCTCATCTAAATTTCAGTTGCTTTTTATCACAACACCCAGATGGTGAATCCACACTCGTCAGGAAGAAATGCAGATCAGAAATAAACAATAAGTTTGGAGATTGGCTTCCGTTGTTTCTCTACAGACAATGGAACGACACTGGAGTGCCGCCACCCCGGCACATGCCTGGGCGAAGCTTACAGTGATCCTGGGATGCCCAGTCATCAGAATGTCCCTCACTGATGTAATTCAGAGGAAAGAAGAGAGCAATATGTCTGGCATCAGCTGGGCTGCAGGAGCTGCCGGAACAGCCTTAGGGGGCTCCACTCCCTGGTTTGGAACCAGAGTTGTCCTTGAGAGCCTAATCTGCTATGTTACCAATAGCTGTGAGAGGGGGGGGGGGTTGAATTCATGCCTTTCCCAAGGGCATTAGTCCGCGCTGTTACTGCTATGTCATTCGCACATCCAGGTGTGTAAGAAACCCTGCACTTATTTAGGAATCTTTCTTCTTCTGATATACCAAGTCATTGCCAAGAACTCCACTGCCTTTTGGCTAATATCAAAGTGTAGTATCTGTTCTGTGAAACCGCCATGGCTTTGAAGTTCAGAGAACCGCGGCTCTTCGGGGGTCCTTGTGGCATGCTCGGGTATCGTCCCGGGAGAAGTTGCACAGGATATCTTGGCCAGCTGGTCTGGAGGCGATCACCATTAACATGCTCAGGATTCGGCCTGAGATCTACACCCCCCCCCTTATGCCGGTCCTCGTGGCATTTGTCCAAGTGACAGGGATTTGGGAGAACCCTCAAGTCTCTAGTCACGGGGACATGGGATCCCCCCTCCCCCTACTGAATTTGGCACTATATGACCTACCAAGGGTCGATGTGCTGTTAAACAAAACAATCAATCAATCAATCCCCAAAAGGCTTTAACCCTTTCAAAGCTACTGGGACATACATATCCTGAGGTTTCTATGACTGCTGGGATATATATATCTCGTTGATCTCTTTTAGAAGTCTACTGGGATGTAAGTGTCCCGGAAAATAAAGTAAATAAGATTTTCCTGGTTTCCACAACCAAAGACAATAGTGCCATATAAAGGGAGACTATCGTGTATATCATAAGGGAGTTATTTCCCCTTTTATTGTGTCTCGGGATACTTTTAAGTATGGCACAAGGCCAATAAAAGGGTGCGTGAGCAAATATACAGCTACCACAGCAGACTTGAAATCTATTAAGCTTAGCACTGCTTAAATTAGTATGGCACAAGGCCACAAGTGTAGGGCACCCAGTGGGAATCAAACTCACAACAGTGTTATTGGTCTACAAGACAAACTTGCTAACTGTTGCACCATGGCAATGCACCCTATTGCTTCGTACCAAGCTTAGCGTAGTTGAGCACAAGGATACAACCGTGCAGTGCCGAGTGGAGATTGAACTCGCAGATTCATAGTATAAGGGGCCAGTGAGATTAGTTTGCTAACCATTGCTCCATGGAAAAGCTCCCCCTAAAGAATCATTTCCCCTCAGACAGAATGGACGAAGGTAATTCCAACAAATCTATTTGTAGATTGATTGATTGTTTGTTTTGTTTAACGGCACATCGTCCCTTGGTGGGTCATTTAGTGTCAAATTCAGTAGAGGGGAGGGGGGGATCCAATGTCCAGTGACTTCAATTATACAGGGTGTCCTAAGAGTGACGGTCGATTTGTCCCAAAATTAACGTCAGTTCTATCTCAACTCAGCACACCTAAAATTACCAGTAAAATTGAATACTCCTGATAATTAATCGGACAAGTTACTTACCTTAGAACCGACATTAATTTTGGGACAAATCAGGATTTACTTTTGGGACACCCTATAGTTATATGAATGGGAGAAATAGATTTTTTCCTCCATACCTGACAATATGAGAAGTCAAGGGAAGTAACTCCTTCATTGCTATTTACTCAATTCGATTGTTTTGTTTAATGGCACATTGACCCTTGGTGGGTCA
>VCCN01005145.1:3394997-3405236 GCA_006491835.1 Architeuthis dux | reverse complement strand
TTTTTTTTTTTTTTTCTTTTTAGTTTTTAATAACTTTTTATAACTTACTTTTTTTATTTATTCGTTTATTTATTTATTTTTTAACCTGTCAAAACTTGCGTGCGGATATTTACAGATCTTAGTAATTTGCTTATGTATTGCCCAACACAGGAATTTCCTGTCGCCACCCCCCCAAAAGAATCTCTATATTGTCAACTCTAGTTTCAGGAGACCTGATCTCAAAAACTGCACCACCTCAGTACATTCAGAGAGGTAGGGTCAGGGTCAAAGCCTGTGGTGTGCCGAAAGGCAAGTGCTGAGGGTACTGGACTATTTTCATCTCTACCCACACGTAACACGTGGGGGTCTGCCTACTGAACTTGACCTTCTGTCACATTCCGCCCTCGTGGAAAGGCGGATAAATACCTTGCCTACTTTCTTTTCCTTTCAAGTTCAGTGCAAATGCGTTTAGCTATGTGTAACGGCAGAACACAGCAAAGTTCAATTTCCTTTCTGAATTATTAGAAAACTGTCAACATAGGTTTCTTCAGTTTTTAAGTTGGTCTGGATATGTATCGCTGCCTCAATGGAGCTAGAGGGCTGAAAATTAAAACATTTACTTCTTGTGTCTACAAAAAACATTTTTTTTAAATTACCCCCTAAATGGGTTTTTAGTGGGGGTTCAATTTGCAATGTAAGTTAATGCTAAATTAATCCCTTAGTTTGTGTTTTTTTGAAAATTTAGACTTTTTTGTGTTCACTGCCCAACAAAAGACAAGAGAAGCAACTTTTTCAATAATCACCCCTTTTTCCAAATTAGTTAGTAATTGATCACCCCCAACATGACATGCTGACAAAAGACATTGGTTATGTGACTGTTTCTATTGAGTGACAAACCAGACCTGTTAGAAACCCTCAAGAAAACGTTTTTCAGTTTTCAAGTTTATTTATTTATGTCTCCCTACAAAATTGGAAGAGGTATATGCATTCAACTTGTGTTCATCTGTCCACACAATATCTCCAAAGGTTCTCAATGAATTTCATTTTGTAGAAGTGTGGGCTAAGGAAGAAGTGATTAAATTTTTGTGCAGACACAGGAATCTTTTTTAGTTACCTCCCCTGCATCGTACCTATATATGAACTGATTTTCATTCAGTTTAATCCACATGTGACAACCTACATTTGATTTTTTTTTCCTCTTCTTTGCTATCTTTATCTTTATCACAACGTTTCATCTGCTGAACTCTCCTGCCTTCCTCAGGTTTTTGCTGTATTAGAAACCGTCAACTAAAACTATCAACATAGGTTTCTTCAGTTTTTAAGCTGATCTGGCTGTGTATGTATCATGTGTACAGGCCGCATCAATGGAGCTAGAGAGCTGAAAATTTAAACATTTACTCCTTTATTATGTCTAGAAAGAAATTTGTTTTTGTAGACATAACGTCTAGAATGACATTATGTCTAGAAAGAAATTTTTTTTTTAAAGGTTTTTAGTAGGGGGTTTCAATTTGCAATTTGGTACACATACAACATTAAATTAAATTTAAACTACTATAAATTAAAATGATCTATATACCTTCAGCGTTCTAAACATTATAACTGGTGTAAAGTAATTTATGTTTTAATTATTAAACAATAAAGATATGTTAGCCTTTTATTTGGGGTGGGGGACTATCATTACCTTTCCCGTCTCCATATGGACGCTGCCTCAGCTGTTGCTGATACCGGAAACTATCGAAGTTCGCCACTGCAGCTGATGGTGAATTTAAAGTCAACGAAAGAGAAGAGAAGATTCCTCAGAACAGCATTTTTAGTTATTTTTAACTGGTCTACTGATATCAGGCAATTCCATGTGGTTCAGGAGACTGTATTTGGGGTTTTTTTTTTCACTTTCTTTTTATTCAAGCAAAAGCTTGATAAATTAAATTATGTATTAAAGTAGATAAATTAAAGTAGGTAGGTTTAGTGTTTGGGGGGGAGGTAGGTTTAGTGTTAGGGTTGGGGGGGTAGCATTAGTGTTAGGGTAGGTTTAGGGTTGGGGTTGCTATTTTTAGGGTTAGTGTAATAATGTGAAATCTAGTACAGAATATTTCCAACTGGTTTTCTTTTTGTTTTTTCTCCACATAAACTCTTGTAAATAAGATATAAATAATTGGTCTGAGGTACCATGCATGCTACGAAATGTTGCCTTCGCATGGACCCAAGAACCTTCCACTTGGTTTGTGTGGAGTGTTGGATCATTCGGATCCACAAAATGCATGGAATCGTTCACTGTAAATTTCCCGTCTCCATATGGCTGCCGCTCCAGAGCACGGCGACTTGGGTGTTTCCACTATCTTTTTTTAAAAAATGTTGATTTGGAGTTTATCTAAAATAGTCACAGAAAAATTGTCCACAGTCAATATCCAGCCATTTAATATTAACAAAGAAAAATAGCCTTAGTCCCCTTCAAAGTACTCCCTCAGACACTTACCTGAACATTCCTTCCACATTTGGGATCACCATTAGCTGCTTTGTTGCGTTCTTTTTATTCTTGTCCATGGTCTGAAATCTCTTTGGGAAGAGCCAGAAATCGCAGGGAGACAAATCTGGACTGTGTGTGTGGGGGAGACTTGTGTGATACAATGTTTTGCCAAAAAACCTTCACGAGACCTGAAGAATGACTCGCTCAGTCATTGTGATACAGAAGCTCATTCAATCACGTCTCACTGCTAATTGAGTAACCCGACAGGAGAGTGTCTGTTTGTGTATGCTAAGTAAGGTCCTCTTGATTGGCTGCCAAGTTACATCAAGGCCGTGCAACCAGTTCTCAAGCCTGGGCGTCTGCCGGTGGGGGTCAAACAGAGCCTTTGCCCCACCTTGGATCAGGCCTTCTCTCCGAGGGCGAGAGGGTTTCGAACCATATAGTCAAGTATAATGGCGCAATACAGCATATATGTAACCCCAACTTAAATTTCCCATATAAAAAGACTGTAATATTATTTGCTCCATGTCAATATGTTAATATATCATATACAAAGAAAGCTAACTCTGTTAGCTTTCTTTGTTAAGGATCAGTAGTTGAACTCTCCTGTTTCAGGGAGGATAGTGGCAGCGGACTCCCATGTTCTCAAGATATTCAAAATGGCTGAATACTTTCCTGACACGGACCCCTACCATCTTCTCCTGATTGTTACTTAGTCGACCTCTTTTATTTTAAACAAACAACTTTAAAAATCTGTTGCGGATGTGTCTCTCGATGTCTCTCGCAATGGACCTAATGAGCAAAGGAGCCAAACAAATTTATTCAACAAACAAGTAATTAAATAGAAATGTCTATGAATGTAATGAATGTGTCAGCTCGACAGGAGATAAGAATTTGAATGCTATATTGTCCATAACAGGAGTTCTCAAACAGAGGGCGGTGGTAAGCAAGTTACAGAGTACACAAGGTTTGTAAAAACACAGGAATTTTGAAGTGATCACAACCAACAAATTTAATGCAAGACTGTCAATTGAGAATGATATGCGGGTGTCTCTCTGAAACTGCTTAGAACTGAGTTATTTGTTTGAAAGAGACAAGCTCCTCCATCTCATTGAAAATGTAACATTAAATTATATGAAATATGTCAAAATAAAATAGACAGGTTTGGTTAGTTACTCAATAGAAAGTATGTGAATAAAATCTTTTAGCAACATAACGTGTTGGTGGTGATCAATTAAAAAAAATTGGAAAAAGGGGTGATCAATAATTAAGTTAATTCTCTCACCTTTGGTTGAGCAGTAATCACTAAAAAAAAAAAATCTGAATGCTGCTGGACACAAACTAAGGGACCAATCTAGCATAAACTTACATTGCACATTGCAGCCCCACTAAAACCCTATTATGGGGGAATTTTTAAAAAAACAGAATGTTTTTTGTAGACATAAGGAGTAAATGTTGAAATCTTCAGCCCTCTAGCTCCATTGGTGAAGCCTGTACATGTGCAGTGTTGCCAATTTAGCACATTTCACGCTAGATTTAGCATGTTTCTTGTTTTGGCTGTGCAAAAAGCACTAAATTAGCGTGTTTTCGTTTAAAACATTTTGGCTGTATTTGGCCATTTTCTGGCTATTTTTGACCATTTTAAGCATCTTTTTGGTGGTTTTTGGCCATTTTGGGCTATTTTAAAAATTTAGCGCTTTTCGGCAGTCAAACTAGCTCAGAAATATTTTTTTAGTTGGCAACGATGTACACGTGAGACATACATACATAGCCAGCCAGACCAACTTGAAAAATGAAAGAAACCTATGGTGACAGTTTTGGTTGACAGTTTCTAATATGCGGGTGTGTCTCTCTAAAACTATGCCTGGAATTGAGTTATTTGTTTGAAAGAGCCAAGCTCATCCATCTCATTAAAAATGTAACATTAAATTAAATGAAATATGCCTAAATGAATAAATATGTCTAAGTAAGTATGGCTATAATCAGTTCTATGTTATCCAAACATGTTTACACTATTAAATTTGACTAGTTTTTACCTTCATCCTAAGTGGTGTGTTACAATACTTCATCCCATAATAATAAAGATTGATTTATAAAAAGACTACTAGGTCTCATATGTAAAACAACATGAATATGGCACAGAGTCGGTTGTAAGGAGTGAGGTTATAAGTGTTAATCAGCTTCTGCTAATCCATGAAGCCGCTTGGTAAAAGCAGCTAGGCATAAACTAGTATCCCTCTGGCAGTGTGAGTTTGATTCTCACTGAAGGCTTACTCTTTATTTCCGATTGCGCTGTTATTCGTTGCTATAGAAACAGTGGCCCGAATTAATAAGTTGTATAAAAACAACTAAAATTAGGAGGACAATTTGGAATGTTAATGACATCTCAAAGTTATAGACCAGGGGTTCTCGAACTTTTTCTTCCAACATACCAGTTTGTCCTGTCTGTCAATGTTGCTGTACCCCTTGTGGAGAACATAGTGTAAACATAAATCAATCTTTATTATTATTGGATGAAATATTGTAACACACCACTTTTGATTAAATTTTACTAGTTTTTACCTTCATACTAATTTTATAGTTGTTTTTATACAATTTATTAATTCGGGCCACTTATTATTGGATGAAATATTGTAACACACCACTTTTGATTAAATTGGACTATTTTTTACCATCAGCCTAATTTTACAGTTGTTTTTATACAATTTATTAATTCGGGCCACTTATTATTGGATGAAATATTGTAACACACCACTTTTGATTAAATTGGACTAGTGTAAAAACTAGAGATGTGTCATTAACAGTCCAAATTTTGTTTGGACAATTGACACATGGCCTAGAGCAATGTTTCTCAACGTGGGTGCTAGCACCCACCTGGGGGGCATTTGTTTGTTTCAAGGGGGTGTTGATGTGACTCAAGGATCTTTAAGGGGGCGTTTGAGCTTCTGGAGTGGGCGTTGTAGAGATTCCATAAATATCTGATTCTGATTTACAAATGGCTGTTATTTAGCTCAAGGTTCACACTAGTAAAAAATGTATGTTGTATGTACTTTTTTAAGTAACTTACTTTTTAATAAACCTTTTAAATTGCCTTGCAGCTACAATTAATTTGATAACAAGCACCCATTAGAAATTCATTGATATATTTACTATAACATTTCTAATGTTTATATGTATGTTAAATCAATAAGTAATGTATGTATATGTTAAATCAATAAACATGCCGAAGCAATCTCCCAGCAGCCCCCATTCCGTTTCCAGTCCCAGAAAACATGGACCAGAAGTGGGAACAGGGAAGGCTCAGTTCTTACCAGGCGAACAGCCCTGTCACATGTGTTATCTTGTTCTGTCTTCTTTTCTTAACACGCTTAAACACTGTTATGAATCAAACACATTCTAATCTCATACAGCTAGAACAGAGAGACGAACAGAGGCACTAAACACAACAAGAACGTTACAACATTTTCATTAATAAAACCTTTCTTTATAATGGCAAGCTACCACATGTCTCTAAAAATATGCGTTGAGTACTTGTCATATTTAACAGGGGGGGCGTTGACATGTAGCTAGGTCTCATAGGGGGGCGTTGGGCTGAAAAAGGTTGAGAAACACTGGCCTAGAGGATAAAAGCATTGTTTAAATATATCTAGTAACCTGCCTGGGGGTCACAAGTTCAATCCCTGGGTCGGGTAGTTCAGAAAAGTTATATCACAAGGACAAATTAACTTTGCTGGTTGTACATGTTCTGCCGACATGAGACATCTCATTACAGGGCTGCAGATTTACAGGAGAGCTGAATCTGTGGGGGAAACAAAACATTTTGGTCCATACCGGAGAAAGGCTATCCCACATGACTGGATGGAAAGACAACAAAATTTGTTGATTTCAAGGAAAATGTATGTTCCTTTTATTTCTGTTGATAACTTGGATGCTGGGCTGGTTTGTGGATCACTTGGGGCATTGAATTCTGTTTCGGTTAAAATTCTAAACGAGTTGTTAAATTCTGTTCCTAGTTGCTTTACCGAGGGTGAACAACTAGGGTGATGATAGTAGTTAAAAATCAAGGCGTCTGGTTTCATCCTGTTATAACCTCCCTCCCGCTCTCCTTGCTTTACCCTGATGGGTGAAGAGGGAAGCTCCTAGCTTGTTGACCTGTTGTTGCTGTCTGTCCAATTCCAACTGGTTCTGACTGCCGGCCGGTTTGAAATCATGGCCACCCTTAAACCACTCTGGTTGGTCGAACGCATCTTCTTCGTTGTGATCTGGTCAACCATTTGACCCAAATCCTAGCCCAGAGAACATGATATGGCATTTTGGTGCAAGTGCCAATACTATCAACCTAAATTCAAGTCTTCTAATTAACACAAGAACACACAACCAGAGTGTATTTCATTACATGGACAATCTACCCAAGTGGATTGAATAAAGGGTTCACTTCGAAATTTCCAGAAGGTTACCGACTACGGCAGACACCTGAAAAAGACCGGAGGGTACAACAGCCGAAATGTTGTGACTATAACAACCAAGATGAGGACACTAGTCCGAGTAAATCGGTGTATGATAATTCTTCATCTCAGAAATTCAGAACAATTGATTCGCTTCTTCACATCCTTGATGTTACCAACACAACATTTCAGCTGATCCATTCTCCAGCCTCCGTCAGCTGCCTAATTCAGGAAAGAAGCAAACCTTTTTTTTTTTTTTTTTGGTTTTTGAATTGGCTAGAGAAAAAAAGGGTTTGCCTCCTTTCCTGAATTAGTCATCTGACGAAGGCTGGAGAATGGAATCGATCAGCCGAAATGTTATGTTGACAACATCAAAGATGGGCAGAAGAGATTCAATTGTCCAAACAGAATTTGGAATTCAAATAGTTCTTCGGACGATTGAACTCCTTCTTGTTGTTTGTGTTGTTAACATAACGTTTCAGCCGATCCACTCTTCAGACTTAGATGTAATATCCGAATGTGATACGGTAAACAGAAGTTTTTAACTTCAAATGAGGCAATCCTTATAACATAAAATTCAGGTCCGAAGAACTATTTGAATCTTGAATCTTCTCAAAACTATAGAAAAGAATTTGGAATGATTATGTGACGACAGCGCCAACCACGAGATTGAACCAGATACATCTGCCCAACCACAGCGGAAGAGACTGTGTGGCAGCGCTGTTAGAACATCCAGGCTCACCGCTCATGTTTTGCTGCACCATACACTTTGCATACGGTCACTTGAATATAGTAGGATATAAGTGGCCGATTATGAGGAGTGGAAACAATTCACCTTTGGCTGCGGTTAGAAGAATGTTCTTGGTGTAGAGTGATTTGAGAGAAAACAGTGCGTTTTCCAGTGTCGTGCTGAAAGAAGTTCCCTCCGAAGAGGTGTTCTGTAAAAGAGACTTTGTGCCTTGGTGTCCTCCCGTTTTAAAGAGATTTTGTGCCCTGCAGTCCTCCCTCCCGTTTTAAAGAGACTTTGTGCCCTGCGGTCCTCCCATTTAAAGAGACTTTGTGCCCTGTAGTCCTCCCTCCCATTTTAAAGAGACTTTGTGCCCTGCAGTCCTCCCTCCCGTTTTAATGAGACTTTGTGCCCTGCGGTCCTCCCGTTTTAAAGAGACTTTGTGCCCTGTAGTCCTCCCTCCCGTTTTAAAGAGACTTTGTGCCCTGCGGTCCTCCCTCCCGTTTTAAAGAGACCTTTTCAACTACGGTTTAATTCTGGTAATTATTTTTAACTTCAGCATTTTACAAAAATCATGTTCATTGGAATATATTAAATAATTCCAACATTTGCATAAGGTTGTTTTCATGGTGTATCCAGTGAGGAATGAACTCATTATTAGTGGCTTTTGAGATTAACTCGCTAACCACTGCTCTATTTTACTTTGTGGTTTATGTAACTGAGGTGTGGGTGGCCTAACCGTTAACAGCACTGAGAATGAAATCGGCGAACAGAGTTCAAACTCTGGTTGGAACAGTTTACATTTCTCTTCATACTAATGCCCTTGAGAAAGGCATAAATCTACTTAACTATAATAACCACTTAATAAATCAACTTAACAAATCACTCCCCTCCCTCCAGCTATGGGTAAATAATAGTTGAAGGCCCTTAGCCCTGTAAGGAAGGTCATCTTATGAATGTTGGATATTTAGGCAGCCATGGGCAGAGGTCACAGATTTGACCCCCACCGATATTGAAAGTTATAAACAGGATATCGACTGCAAGGTGTCCAGGACTGGAAACAGACACACCAGGTGTTCAAAAGTCATAAACAGGATATTGACCCTGACTGCAGATGGCAGGCTGGAAAATCAGTGTTGGCATTCGAACCTGATAAAAGCAACACAGAGGCCCTCGAAAAGGAGAGACAGACCGCCTAGGCTGGGAGAAGACACAAGGCCAGTTTCCCTGTTGGGAACAGTCTGTCAGCTCTCATTATCTCTCTCCTACTCTTGATTCTCCTCAACGACACAATGTATCTTATTATCCTCATATTTTTTATCAACAAGTTTTGAGTCTTCCTTTTTCTCCAAGTTCAGGATTTTCCTCCCGCGGACCAAGAGGGCTATACAACACGAATTGAGCTAGAAATTCAGCACCATAAAAACCCACCATTGTTACAGAAACAATGATTGGGTCTTCATAGATTGTTCCAGAAATTGGGACAAAATCCTTGCCTCAAGTGCTACACGAAGCCACGGAAGTACCTGCGTCTGAATTCTTTGTCAAACTCCAGTACAAAGTCTGGAGTTGACTTTGTTTTCCTACAAGTGTAGCAATATGACCCCTGTAATGCAATGATGTCTGACCAATGAGCTTCGTCGGGTTTTTTAGGACGTCGATGCAAATTGGCGAGAATTTAGAATCAGTTAGAATCCGACGGACAGAGCAACAGGTCAACAAGCAAAGAAAGGAGGAGGGAATAATTACTACCATCACTAGTAGTGATTCAGCAAAGTGAACACTCATTTAGAATTTTAAAAGAAGCAGAATTCGATGCCTCTAAAGAATTGAAGCTATCGACAGGAATAAAGTGTACCAGAGATTTTAAAATGAAAATACTGAATTTTGTCGTCTTTCTTTCCTGCCATGTGGGCGAGCCTTTTCTCCAAATTTATTTCCCTCCACAGAAAGTTTGCTCCCGTAAATGTGCAGCCCTGGAACAAGACGTCTTCTCTCACATCGGCAAGAAGAAACACAGATCGGTATAAAAATACACCCCTATAGATAGATAGATAGAAAAATCAAAATTCAACAATATTCTGGATGAAAACTTTAACCTACAAAGAGTGTTGACAGTAGATGTGTAGTATCATGTATCTTACAGTGCAGATTCTCAGAGCGCCACTATGAATAAAGACGAATAAAAAAAAAAATTAAAAAATGAACATAATATTTAAAATCGGACTTCATTTTTCTCAATGAAACAGTGGACATTCATATCAGTTCCTTTTAGCAAAAGCCACAGCACACAAACGAAGAATGAACATCAAACGATATCTGACCAGTTCCAGCTATACACACTGGTGCAACACACAACCTGCGCCGAAAGCAAACGAAGAGTATATACACCTGTTATGTAACATCGACACAGTTCCAGAGAGATCAACAACATTGTCAACAACCCATAACGTAACACAAGAACAATCCTCACCAACATCAGGGGTGTAAACCGATATGTAAAATTCACATTCCCCTACCATGATTTGAACTCACAACCTACTGATTGCCAGCAGGCTATCTTACTGACTGAGCTAAATTGACAAGTCTTAGATATTTACAAAATCGTACAGATATGCACAGGC
>VCCN01005145.1:3381571-3394987 GCA_006491835.1 Architeuthis dux | reverse complement strand
CCGGGCCAGGCCGGGCCCCTGTTTGGGAGGGTCTTATCCCTCTGCAGGGGATGCAGTTGTCATATTCTAGGCCGCAGCCGACAGGGATATACGATACAAAAGTTCAGTCAGAATAGAAGTTGGAGTGGAGTTTGACTCTGAAGCAGCCAGGCTTGTTCTTTTCTTTTAAGAAAATAATGCCAACAATGCTGTCTTTTATCAAAACATTCTATGGACCGGTGTCTTTTGTTTGAAATTTCCACTTATCAAAGGAGCAAAAAGAATGTACACAATGTTTTAGGGTTTAAGTGCTGACTCATTTTAGTATGTTTTTTCTTATCTAACTGTAACTTACTTTGAACTGATATAAAAACTAACATTCCAAGGGAAATTATGAATCACTGTCACCTATATATGCTGTGTTGGGGGTGATCGATTAAAATGTTTGGCTGTCATCACAAAAATGGCCTGAATTTTCAAAAAACGAGCAGGTAAAAACTAGCGACCAATTTAGCATAAACTTACATTGCATATGTTTTTTTCTTATCTAACCATAACTCTATTTGAACTGATATAAAAACTAACATCTTTCCTCTGGCCAGCCAGTGCCGCTACTACTTACTCCCTGATTTCCCACCAAAAATCCAAAGGCTTCCCCATGCCCCCACTCAGCCAATCAACTCCCATCGAATCTACATGTTGTCCCAAGCTCTGCCACCTATATTCGGAGAAGACGTTTTTTAAGCCAAATTTTCTGACATTTGTTCTTCATGTGCTTTATTTCTTACATGCCCCTTCCCACTGCTTTGTTACACATTACATATTTTTTTTCTTATCTAACCATAACTCTGTTTGAACTGATATAATTCCCCCACCACACAACAGCAAACAGAAACTAACAGAGAACGGTAACACCCGATAAAAGTAAGTACTTTTCTGTTTTCCATTGATTTCTTATTCCTTTCTATGGTATCATGGACCCTCAAACATTCACTAATGTTATTGCACACCTAACGAATGATTCATTGATTTGTTTAGCGGCATATCAACCCTTGATGGGTCATTTAATGCCGAAATCAGTTTAAAATCCCCAAAATAGTGTCTTGCGACTTAGGTAAACGGTTATTTTTTTTTTTAATTAGAGTCTTGTGACTTCAGTTAAACAAAAAAAATAACCTTTCACCACAGTCTTGTGACTCAAAGGTTTTTCTGGGTTTTTTTTAATAGTTTTTCAACTTTGGTCAGAGGTTATTTTTTTTTAACTAGAGTCTTGCAACTTTGGTGAAAGAACAGGTGGCTCCTGGTTGGGGATGCAGTCGGCACATTCTACCCCTAACAAATCAGATCAGATCATTAATGTGATGGTTATAGAAATGCTGCCTTATATATCTCTATCATGTATCACGTGGTTCGAGGGAGTTAAAAATGTGTATATAACATGGAAGAGGGATATAGAGAAATACTTCCTAGGAGAAAAAATGAGTTCTGTAGTAATATAAAGATGTCTTTGGTTTGGAGACACTTTGTGGTGATCGAAACTAGAGGACCTTGGTTGTGGAAACACAGCATTTATGAGAAAAATATCTTTCTCTTTTCTTAGTTTATTTTTCTTCTCATGTGGACAAATTTAGAGATCGCCAGGTTATCGCGTTACAAGACAACAATGTTCAATTGATTTTTTTATGCATGTGAGCTATTCATAAGTTATGCATGGAAGACGAACAGAAAGGCAAGTCCCGGGGAAGAATTGAAACCGTCTTGCTGTTGGGGCAATCTGTCCAAAAATCTCATTTATTGGCTGAGCGACCTCATACTTATCGGGCTAACCCATGCCCTTTTGGTAAAAGGAGTGGGATGACCTTTTCCCATTTGCTGATCACAAGGGAAGTAGAAAGTTGGGTGGATCCACCCTTCCGCCTATTTAGAACTTAATGGCAGGCCCCTTAATTTTTTCAAAGGGAAATTCTTCTGCCGGCAGACAAACTTGTACACGCGAACACACAGCCAGTGAACATGGGGTCAAATGACCCCTTGTCGAATTCTGATGACGCCCGACAAACTCGCAGCGTGCAGGCGCAGTCAAGGGCTGGTGCCGTGACCTGTCAACATGTCTCATTCCACAGGGGCCAAAATCTGTCGGCACGCATGTACACAGCCCCTGAACCTGAGGTCAAATATCAGCCTCCATGCACACCCTTATTTCGTTCCACTACAGTATGTTTTTGTGCGTGTGTGCGTACATGCAAAATTTCTACTATGAACAGTTAGGGCTAGGCGAAGTCTGGATACATAGATAGATACATATAAATGTCAGAACACATGAGGCCATGTTGGCTGGGGCCTAGAATACACTGACTGCATCCCCAGCAGAGGGGTAAGATCCCCTCAAACAGGGGCCACGTGTTCTTTCACCAAAGTCGCAGGACTTTATTTTTTTAAAAACAATAAAACCCTCCCACTTTCGGAATTTTAAACTGATTTTGGCATTAAATGATCCATCATGGGTTGATATGCCGCTAAACCAATCAATCAGAACACATGAATGACATAAACCCAGCAATAAACCAGTGTTGTGGGTAGCAGTGATTAATAATTGCTGAATAAATGTCCATTTCTTGAAATGCCTACGGAAAGTTTTCTAATGGAAGCATTTTTTAATTACAATCTTTGATGAAAAGGAGAAAAAATAAATTTAAAAAGTACAATCTATATATATAAAAGCCAGTATCCATTGCTTTGTAAGGCACAAAATATTTTTACAGTCTACTACTTTTGATCACTTTCTGACATTTCATCCTCTGAAGAGTGACGAAAGCTTTTTAGGAATTATTTTGTTTCATATATATATATATTTGATTAAACAATGTGGAAAAGAAAGATTGAGAAAAGAGTGTTACGTCTCAAACATGTTTATTATCAAGAAGATAAATCTTTATGCATTTCGTCGTTGTGAACAACATCATCAGAAGAGATTTGAACATAGCAGAGTTATGCACATCCATGCTGTGTAGTGTGAAGGAAATAAGATGTGTTTTGTATGTTTGGGTGACCTAGTTTGTTAACTGGGAAGTTACTTTTTAGAAAGGGGTCAGTATATGAATTTTGAAGTGGGTGGTGGTAGGGAGAAGGGTGTCTAGATGGGGTGGCTATCTTTTCTGGTCTTTAAAGTGGGTGTGATTTATGACTCTTAGTGGTGCTGTTTGGATGGTGTTCTCAAATATGAATTTTCGGAGTTGTCTACAGTTGTTTTTTTTGTTTTTTTAAACATATCCTATGTTTTAAATTTTGAGGGTTAAACGTTTGTTTTTAAAAAAAATAATAATAGCTAAAACTTAAAGAGGTAGATTTAGAATATTAATAACAAATGATAAATATATAAGCTATTGGTGGCTGAGAGAAAAAATAAAAATAAAACAGTTATTCTAATGTTTACGCTTATAGTATTATATAAATATATAACTTATTTTTAATAAACTCCCACCCACTCATTAACTATATTTAGTATATTTGAGATATATTTAGATATCGGAATTAACACTTCACACATACTCCCTGATGACCAATGTAGCGTCTTAACAAAGATTTTAAATATTTGTATTTGAGGTTTGACTTTGTTACTACGTTACCCAAGAGACAGACAGCAATAGACATTACCTTTATTAAATTTGATTAGTTTTTACCTGCATCCTAATTTTAATTGCTTTTATACAACTTATTAATTTGGACCATTTATTATTGGATGAAATATTGTAACATACCACTTTTTATTAAATTTGACTAGTTTTTACCTTCATCCTAATTTTAGTTGTTTTTATAAGTCAATAAAAACAGCTAAAATTAGGATGAAGGTAAAAACTAGTCCAATTTAATAAAAGTGGTATGTTACAATACTATTATCCAATAATAATAATAATAAAGATTGATTTATAAAAAGACTACTAGGTCTCATATGTAAAACAACATAAATATGGTGCAGAGTCAGTTGTAGAGAGTGAGTTTATAAGTGTAAATCAGCTTCTGCTAATCCATGAAGTCTTTGTGGCCAATTGGTAAAAGCAGCCAGGCTTAAACTAGTCTCCCTCTGGCAATGAGGGTGTGAGTTTGATTCTCACTGAAGGCTTACTCTTTATTTCCGATTGCGTTGTTATTTGTTGCCATAGAAACAGTGGCCCGAATTAATAAATTGTATAAAAGCAACTAAAATTAGATTGAAGGTAGAAACTAGTCAAACTTAATAAAGATATTGTGTTGCAGCACTTCATCCAATAATAATAATAAAGATTGATTGAAAATAGACATATTAAACACTTGAAAACAAACACTCAGTTTTCAAGACATGTCATCCGAATCTCTATTATTTAAAACACTTAATATCCACTTAATTTAATTATTAATCACTAAAACCGCCCATACCAGACACGGACTATATATAACAGATAATTTCTTGTATCTCCATCCTTTTTTCTTAAGAAACCAGAATGAACTGAAACATCAAAATAGACTAATAAATCTCATTTGTGCACAACATTGTCTTCTGAATTGTCTTTTCAATCAAATAAAAATATATATAAATATTCTGTTTTAATATGTATCCACTAATTACAGAGATTTTAAAATTCTGTACCACCAAAAGACAAAACATATCACGCTACGATTAGGAGCAAAAGAGACTGAATCTTCACTATAACTATCTCCCCGCTCACCCAACATTGCAATGTAATGAACAAGGGTAAGAATGGAAGAGGGTGCTTATGCTTGAATGGGATCAAAAGCGGCTGAATCTTCACTATAACTATCATTCATTCATTACTCCTTCCTCACAAGTCTGAAGCCTGAAAATGAAGTTATAGTAGTAGCAGACCACAGGAATATAGACATTATTTAGTTTTATGGCGGCAAATACGAACAAAGCCATCATGTAAACCTGATAAGGAATTAAACAAAGGCGTCAGATTGAAATGAAAATGTTACATTTAATAAACAAAAACATAAGAGTTAAAATTGAAGTACATGGTTGTCAAAAATAAAGGTGATGAATGTATAAAAAGAGTTTAAGTGAGAGGTTTGTGAAGCAGAATGAAAAGTGATGTTAAATAGTAGCCTCTGTCGTTAGCAGGTTTTTATGGGCTGAAATGTATTCGTCTGTGATAAGAGGTTATAAGTGAACCGAGGTTGAGATGAAAAAATTGGCTAAGCAAATAGAAGGCATAAGACAGAAGGGGAAAATATACCGGTATGGAGGAAGGATAGTTTCTAACCAGGAAGACATTTTAAGGAGTAGTACCACTAGCCCGTGTTAGTAGAAACTAAGAGTAATCAATGGTCATCGTATATATCTAAAATAGCCTATATTTGAGTCGTGTATTCTTAGTTTGAGCGAAAAGGAAATGGAGAGAATGACCAGATTGAAATAAAGAAATATTGGCATTTAAAGAAATGTCCATATTTAAAAAGTAGAGATGTAAAAACACTCAGTGGGCCCTAGGCGACCATGATACTTAAGTGGATGAAAAAAGGTTTTAACGTGCCAAGAAGAGGTAGGCACAGGTGAGTGAAGCACTGAGTCTTAGGCGGGAAACAGGCTGAAAGGGTTTATATAGTCGTGCTGACGTCACGGAAAAAGGAAGCTAATTCTAAGTTTCGCATTTCATAGGGTTCAGAGCTGGCTCCATCGTGGTGATAAAGCCAGTTTGATATTTCTAGCCCTATTTTGGTATTTTTAAGAAAGTGACCGCTACACTGTTTTGAATACGCACAAAATCTCTACCATAAATAATGGCTTTATTCAAATCAGTGTTAGTGCTTTTATCTGTGAAGTGGACATACTGGATTATTCCATAACTTCCACCATGGGGAGACAGTTTAGTAAAGTTCAACTAAAAGCAAGCCAATCTTGTTGGCTATTGTTAGTGGGTTCGATCCTTATCGGATCTCCCTGTATACGTATTAAGTATCAATCTTTATCATTATTGGATGAAGTATTGTAACACACCACTTTTTATTAAATTTAACTAGTTTTTACTTTCATCTTAATTTTAGTTGTTTTTATTACAACTTATTAATTCAGGCCACTGTTTTTATGGCATGAGGGTGTGAGTTTTCGATTCTCACTGACGGCTTACTTTTGATTTCTGATTGCGCTGTTATTCGTTGCCTTAGAAACAATGGCCCAAATTAATAACTTGTATAAAAACAACTAAAATTAAGATGAAGGTAAAAAACTAGTCAAATTTAATAAAAGGTATTAAGTAATATAATATATACAACAGATACTATGTTAGTTAAGAGACTGTGCAGATCAATTAAATTGTATGTGACACTTAGTACACTTCATGAGTTAAACACAAGGATAAAATATAATATTATATAAGAGATTGTGCAGATCAATTAAATTGTATGTGACACCGGTATCACAGTGGTTTCTTATGGGTTAAATCCATTCAATTTTGAATACACAGAAATTATCTTGTGGAAAACTCTAAGTAGCCAGAATTGCTTCCCTTGATTATACAACCTCAATATCAATCCCTTGCAGATCAATTAAATTGTATGTGGCACTGGAGTCACAGTGGGTTCTTATGGGTTAAAAGTGAAATTTCAAAGAGAAAGAAAAAAGGACTACTTGAATTCAAGAAACTGGTGTTTTATGTATAATGAAAAAATTAAATCGTTTGGTTAATCGGATCAGCCGGTTATTGGGTCCAAAATTGTTGGTCCCAATTCGGTCCTATTAACAAGAATCCACTGTATATATTATTGTTTTATCATAAATGTCCACTTCTCAAAGGAACTTCAAGAATGTAGACAATGTGTTTAGGTTTAGTTCTGAATTGCTGATTCATTGCAAGTCTTTATCCAAATCCTTATCTGACCCTGTCTCGGACTGATACAGAAATATCTGCTGAATAACTCTACATCTGTTCTTCAAAATATTATGGGAAATTATCTAATGGAAGTATTTTTTAAATTACAATCTTTGATGACAAACAGAAAAACATAAATTTTTAAAAATGGGTCTGTTTAGTCACTCAATAGAAACTTTGGAAGAATCCCATATTGGGGGTGATCAATTAAAAAAAATTGGAAAAAGGGGTGATCAATGAATAAGTTACTTCTCTTTCCTTTTGTTGGATGGTGATGATAACTAAAAACGTCCACATTTTCCAAAAGTAAGCATAAACACTGCCAGACACAAACTAAGGACCAATATAGAATAAACTTACATTGTAAATTGAACCACCCTAAAAACCTATTCTGGGATAATTTTCAAAAACAAAAAAAACGTTTTTTTCTAAACATAATAAGGAGTAAATGTTTACATTTTCAGCTGTTTAGCTCCAATAAAGCGGCCTGTAAGTGTGACACATACATACATTGCTAGCCAGCCAGCCAGACCAACTTAAAAACTGAAGAAACCTATGTTGACAGTTTTGGTCAACAGTTTCTATTAAATCAAAAGAAATCTTGTAAAATCTATATAAAAGCCAGTGCCCGTTGCTTTGTAATGCACAAAAGATGTTATGCTATGTTTTTGTTCCTATCTAAGAATTTAAACCAGATACACTTTTCATATTTTGCATACATGACCCCAAAATATGTCTGTATAAAATGGTATAATTTATGTTGCTCATCCCAAGTAGGTAGGTACCAAAAACATTACAAATTGTTGCAATCATCAGACTTTTTCATAAAAATTTAAAAACTTATTGCAATCTCTATAATAATGATAGTTTTTCTGTATGTATGTTACTGTAACCCATCAAAAACGGCACATGGTAGGCAGAATAAGGAGTAAATGTTGAAATTTTCAGCCCTCTATCTCTATTGGTTCGGCTTATACATACATACATAGCCAGCCAGCCAGACCAACTTAAAAACTGAAGTAACCTATGTTGACAGTTTCTATTAAATCAAAAAAAATCTACATACAGCGCTGTTTCATCATCTTACGATTCATCAGTGTGGCTACTGACTATAAGTGCCTTGGTGCCTCGAGCCAGGATTGAAACCGGACCTCTGGGAAAAGCTAGTGCCTGTTGCTTTGTAATGCACAAAACATGTCATGCTATGTCTAAGAGTGTAGACCAGATACACCTTTCATATTTTGTATATATGACCCCACAATATATCTGCATAAAATGGTATAATTTATATGTTGCACATCCCAACTAGGAAGATACCAAAAACATTACAAATTGTTGCAATCATCATAGACTTTGTACCAAAAACCAGAGCCGGATTAAGCAGGGGGGCATGTGGCACATGTTATAAAGGGGCCCCAAATTAAGAAAATACACCTAAATATTAAAACACATACATTTTTTTAATTGCAAAGTAAAGTATTTGCTATACAGCCAGATAATACAACAAATATGTCTGATAATTCAGTAATACTGATACTATTGTTCGGACTGAGATCCTCATCTTGGTTGTCATTTTCACAACGTTTCGGCCGATGTACCCTCCGGCCTTCTTCAGGTGTCAAGTTTTGTCGGTAACTTACCGGAACTATTGAACTGAACCCTTTATTTGATCCACGGGGGTATACTGTCCTCATTCCACTATCCATGTCCTAGAAATTATTTCGTGGTTAATTTTTCAGTTGTGGTGCTCCTGCCTGGGATTGAACCCACAACCTACAGATGACTCAACAGTCAGACACTTTTTAACCAACGCTTTAGTTATCTAGGCCACCGTCCCAACTTGGACTAATACTAACACCTCATCTCAGAAATACCGAACTCAATTCAGTAATAGTATTACCATTTCGTTTTCATTTTTGTGCAGCGGCTATGACTTCAGTTTCAAATATTTATGTATTGTTTATGCATCACATAGATACTACATTCCCATTAATTACTCCAATTAAAGGTGATAATTGACTAAAATCGCTAACCTTAAACATAAAAATTGAAGCCTCATAGTAATAGAGAAAGTATAAGATCACTGAATCAGAATTGATAGCTTGCGAGTATTTAACATGGGGGCCTTGAAATTGTGTTGTATATCCATCCTGGTCCGTGGGAGGAAAATCCTGAACTTGGAGAAAAAGGAAGACTCGAAATATGATGATATATTTTTATTTGCATCAAATACATTGTGTCGTGGCAGAGAATGAAGAGTGGGAAAGAGATGATGAGAGCCGTCAGACTGTTCCCAACAGGGAAACTGGTCTTGTGTCTTCCTAGGCCTGGGCGGTCTGTCTCTCTGCTTTTCCGAGGGCCTCTGTGTCGCTTTTATCGGTTTTGAACGCCCACACTGATTTTCCAGCCCACCATCTGCAGTCAGGGTTTAGTCAAAAACGTTTTTTTCTAGACATAATTAAGGAGTAAATGTTTACATTTTCAGCCCACTAGCTCCATTGGTGTGGCCTGTATGCATGATACATACGTACGTAGCCAGCCAGACCAACTTGAAAACTGAAGAAACCTATGTTGACAGTTTTGGTTGACAGTTTCTAATAAGCTTACAGCAGGTGTCTGTTACTCAGTCTGACGGTCAAGTGTTATAGTCAGCCTTCCATATGTGCTGAAAGTTTTCATTGTAAAATGCTGAATACTTAGCTTCACGTTTTGGGCTGTAACTTTTCTTTTTCAAACCCAACAGATACAAATTGGGAACATACACCATTGAAAAGCTGATAAAATTCTCTTTCTAACGATATATATATGCATTTAAATCCACAATTTTGCCTATAAAGTATACTTGAAATTTCCTTGTAAAATCCTGAAATACCTATAAATTAAAAAGTACTCAGATATGTCAACTGAGAGACCTGATATGAAATTCTGTTTTTTTTTGTTTGTTTTTTTTTGTTTTTTGGCATGTGTTGGCAGCCATTTTATTTTATGCAAATGAGGTAGTTCTTCCCAACTTTTGGGAACATCTTTTTTTCTGAAAGGATATCCTAAGGAACATTTTGGTACCATAAATGTAGAATCATGGGGGCGGGGGGTGCATGGTAGCCCCTGCTGGCCCCCCCGGACTATATAAATTTGACTAATGCCACCTGCTATAGCTTATGCAAAAAGAGAAGATGAAACAAATTGGTTTGAGTCCATTGAAAATGCGTCAATAGGCATCTTAAGCACATTGCACTTAAGCCCCTTCAAAGGAGTGAGTGTTGCAAATAACATGTTAGCTTGCAATTCTACTCAAACCACTTAACACCTACATTCTGCTCCTCTCTCCTGCGGTTGCTCCCTGCGTATATCTTCTTTTACACCTGAACAGGTTGTGCCTACCATCTTTGCACACCTGAACAGGTTGAATCTACCCTCTTTGCGCACCTGGATAGTTTGTGCCCAATTATCCCCCATCCCATCACATGCCACCCATGAGTGTCCGCTGCCACTTTTCCAGAGAGGGGCCAAAGGATATACTCCGGGGGAAGTGGGCCAAATATATATCCAGAGTTGGTTGGTCAGGTAAATGACTAGAGAGTTACCAATCTGTGATTCGTCCTAAGCTGCCACTGTTCATAGTGACCCATTGCTCCCCAGCCTCTATAAGGTTCCAACTTTCAAACTCGCTTGTCTGATCCAATGGAGGGCAAATGCCCCGTTTGTATCCCCCAGTGGACGCCCATGATGCCAGATGGATTGTGCCCACATTGAAACGATAATCACAGTTGTATTTTTAGTACAGACTGCATTTGAACCTGATATGCATAAGCAAGGTTTTGGATTTTCTTATTGCTACCCACTGGCTTGACCTCTACTCCACCACTCACTTAGCTTTAGTTACTTTTTGCACTAAATGTTTCTCGTGATAGAGAAAACAAAATTGATGAGAAGACAGAAACATTTACAATTCTTAACCTGGTAGATTTGATTAGACAATGTGGAAAAGAAAGATTGAGAAAAGCGTGTTACGTCTCAAACATGTCAAACAATTTTTGGCACTAAATCCATATGTTGCATATTGTAAATCAGGGAGAAAGGGATTGTCAGTGGTCAGGAATAATGTAAATAATCCTGACAGAATAGGGCACACACGGGCAATTGTTAGTAAGACCCACTTCTGGCTTGCCAGGCCTGTCGAAGCTTCATTCTGCTATCAGCATGTGGTATTCCTCTATGGTCACCCATGTCACCCATCTAGATACTTGTAAAATAATACAGGCAGGAATAATTTTGCAAGCAAGCAGGGTTAGATGAATATGTAGTAAGCCAATCAAACGCCCTTCCACAGGGTTTTTGAAATCTCTTGTCAGTGATTGGCCGAACCATTAAACAAAGAGTTTGATTCTTTTGGCAGTAAAATATGTTGGACAGGACAGCGGCAGTTGGCAAGGAATCTTGACCACTGCGGACATGGGGAGGTAGACAGAGAGAGGTGGTTAGACGTTAAAGTAGGAGAAGGGTGATAGCCAGCCAACCCATTATAGTAGTTTGCATAAATTGCATTGACAGTTTTTAAGAGTATTTTTTATTCAAGGAAAATTAGCGCTTTGTTGAAGTGTTGGGATTCGAACCATTGTTGCATCGAGAAGTGATTCCAGAAATAAATTAATCAATTTTAGCAGATAACAGACGGACTCTGTTGTTTTATTTTCTTTCAAGACGAAGAAGTTCTGTGTAATTTACATTTTTACCCTCAGGTCTCCACCCGGAAGATATGGTATATTTCCTGGATTTTATATGTATCTCTCTCCTTTCTCCCTCATGTGCAGTGGGTAATTTTTTTGGCCATGAACTTGCGTGGTCGCTGACTTTGCTGCGCCATAAAGGCCACTGCAGCAAGGACATGTGCATCATGCATTATGCTACATACTGACCATGCTTGACGTTGCTTAACTAAGGTGATCTCATGGGATTTGGTTATAACCCCTTAACCTAGGGGAGAGGTTCTTTAATCCTAGTCCTTGTGTTGAGTGCTTAGCGGAGAGGTATTAAGTACCATTTTGAAAGTCTTTGGTATGACTCGGAGATGGATTGAACCACGGCCTACTGAACAGGAGGCGAGCACTTTACCATTGGGCCACATATTATATTATATGTATAATAGATTATTTGTAATGTAGATGTTAAAAATGATTGAATCTTTCTTCAAAAGCTTAGTCTGATAGAAAAGCCCTCTAGCGAGAATTAATTGAGCGTGAAACTACAGCCTGCCAAACACTAAGTATGTACATGGGAGAAAAATCTAGGGTACTAACTTCCTGGTATTTGATGACATACAATGTATAAACTATTTTCTTCTTCTCCTTCTACTTCTTCTTCTACTTCTCCTTCTACTTCTTCTTCTCCTACTTCTTCTTCTCCTTCTACTTCTTCTTCTCCCCCTTCTTCTTCTCCCCCTTCTTCTTCTCCTCCTCCCCTTTCCTCTTTCTTCTTCTTCCTTCTTCTTCTTCTCCTCCTCCTCCCCTTTCTTCTTTCTTCTTCCCTCTTCTTCTTCTCCTCCCCCCTTCATCTTCTCCTTCCTTCTTCTCCTCCTCCTTCTCCCCTTTCTTCTTTCTTCTTCTTCTTCCTTCTTCTTCTCCCCTTTTTTCTTCTTCCTTCTTCTTCTTCTCCTCCTCCTCCTCCTCCTCCTCCCCTTTCTTCCTTCTTCTCCTTGGGAAAAAAAACAGCCAGGCCTAGCCGAAAATTGGCTAATTTGGCAACAGGCCCATTGTTTCTATGAATGATTAAGCAGTTTTGATGATTTCTCCCCCCCCCCCTCCACTTGACACTGGATTGGAATGGAAAAAGGGATGATCAATGAATAAGTTACTTCTCACCTTTTGTTAGGCAGTAGTCACTAAAAAAAACTCCAAAAGATAAGTGTGAATGCTGCCTGACACAAACTAAAGGACCAATTTAGCATAAACTTACATTGCAAATTGAACCCCACACTAAAAATCTATTTAGGGTGAGGATTTTTTTTAAAAAAAACTTTCTTTTCTAGACATAAGAAAAAGAAATCAGCCACTTCTAGCCGGAAAATGGCTAATTTGGCAACTGGCTCATTGTTGCTATAAATGATTAAGCAGTTTTGATTTCTCATTCCCCCCACCCCCACCCCGATGACCCTGTAAATTTAGGTTAAGAATTTGTTTGTCTCTGACCTATTTAATATCCCCAAATGGCAGTTTTAAAACAAGGCTGACCTAAACTTTTTTATGTTGTCATCTGAAACTTAGTATTAAAATGAATGAATGAATGAACAAAAATACAACAGGTCTGTTTAGTCACTAAATAGAAACTGTCACAAGTCTTTTGGCAGCATGGGGATGATCAATTAAAAGATTGGAATGGAAAAGGGGGTGATCAATGAATACGTTACTTCTCTCACCTTTTGTTGGTCAGTAATCACTAGAAAACTCCAAATTTTCAAAAGACAAGTGAATGCTGCCTGACACAAACTAAGGACCAATTTAGCATAAGCTTACATAGCAAATTGAACCCCCATACTAAAAACCTATTATGGGTGAGACATAAGGAGTAAATGTTTAAC
>VCCN01005145.1:3132704-3142962 GCA_006491835.1 Architeuthis dux | reverse complement strand
AATAATAATATTTTTAATTCTGCGCATAGGCCCTACCATCTAAGGTCCTATAGTCGTGGAAAACTTTCCCAAAATCTGTGTTTGCAAAGCCAAGCCTTTCATTTATTGAAAATAAATAGAACAAACTGTACACATATTAGTTCTGTAATCTAAAATATATCTATACCGGAGAAATGGGACACCTCCACAAGGTCAGACTTGATGAACACAAGAAAACCTTAATCAGGGTCGAGATAGAAAAATCGGCTATGGCCAACCACATCTGGAGAGAAAACGGCGACCATCTGGGAGGAAGTCCAGATTATTGACAGGGAACAATGTTGGAAGCAGAGAAAAATCAAAGAGGCAACTCACATCAAAATGTTGACTAAATGCATTAGCCAGACAAGTGCGGATTTCAACCTGATGTGGCAATATAAAAGTTATTTTCTATAGTTTTGAGAAGGGTCATTAATATTCAAATGGTTCTTTTCTATAGTTTTGAGAAGGGTCATTAATATTCAAATAGTTCATAAAAAAAAGAAAGAGTGCTAATAAATGGTAACAGGGATAAGGGAAATGAAGGCAAGAGTTCAAGCACAGAGAACAACATTGCATTAGTCAGACAAGTGCGGAGTTCAATCCGATGTGGCTTCCGCTTCTCAACAGACCTAAACCCGACAAGACAAAGACTCAGAAACACCCAGGCCCTGCGCTTTAAGGGTTATCCCCTTTAAACATAACTTCTGTTTAACCCATCGCACTCGGATTTTACACCTAAAGACGGCCAAACAATGGATCGGCCAAAACGTTGTTTTTACAACACAAATAACAAGAAGGAGTTCAATTATCCGAAAGAACCATTTGAATAAAATATATCTTTATATAAAAGTGAATGTATGCATGTATGTATGTTCCAAGTTATAGGCTACAATTTTACATCTAAGAAGCTGAAATTTGGCATAGGGGTATATCTTTTGACAGCAAAGGTTAGACACTATGTGAGGTTGACCTCAGAGGTCATTCAAGGTCACCAGAGGTTATTTCTGGTAATTTCTAGCCAATTAAAACCATTTCTAGCATCTAGTGTGCTATGTAGTACAAAAATGTAAGTTTTGTTTTGTGCATCAGAATATTATTTCAGTGACAGCTACTTTTTCATTTGTGCAAGTAAAAGTACATATTTTTTCCTGTGCCATTATAGACAGTTATTTTTTCCGTGGTCCATGAAAAAATTAGAGTGAATATTGCTTACTAACAGCTGTTGCAAGATGTGTATCTATATTTATCGGGCTATCCAAATAATTTCATGCCTGTTATAATTCTAAATAGGAACAAACAAAATGTACCATGAACATAATTGATTTATCATAATTAAAAAAAAAAGCATAAATATTTATCTATTACCACCAAGGTTTTTAGTGCTGGGTTTTTAACCTCAGATCTGTGTTTTTCAATACCTGTCTGGGTTTCTGGGATTTTTCTTTTAAATTTCAATGAAATGTAAGTATTGTGAACAATTATAATAACATTGTGTTTTTGCTTATATTATATATATTATATTGAATTGAACTAAAAGAACTTATGGATATTTGGTGTGTTTAACAAATAATTGACTGTTTGGAGTTAAAGGCTTCAGGGTAGATGGCGCTTGCCAATGCATTGGTAATTGATTTGCATATCAATTGTGGTGCTGGGATGTTAGCCAATCATAGCTAACCTTGAGTTGCCCCCCTTGGTAGATAAGCTTTCCAGTGTATGAGGGAAGAAAGGACATTATACACTGGAGTGGAGCACATGGAAGGACTACATTAAGCAAGTTAACAAGTTTTTCCATACATTATAGTTTCTCGTATGTTTTATTACTTGAATCTGTAGAATAGCAACCAGAAATGATTCTTAAACTCACTGTATTTTACATTATACAAACTTTGCACTAACCTTCACATTATGTATCTAAAAATGCTTGTTAAATGTATATGAAATTTACATATTATTTTTCACAATATGATTTTCCTCAAATTTATTCCCTCTTCCTTTATGAAACAACTTTTCTGTAAAATTCAAAAAAGCTGAGGATTATAACGAAATTTAAATTTTTGAAGATTTCGATGAATAGTAATAAAAATTAAGTAACAATAAACTATAAAAATGAAAAATATTGAAAGATCTTTTCAATTTCAGTATTCTAGACGTTATAAATATTAAAATTCAAAAACTTAACTTAAATTTTTTTTAATTAATGTTTTTATGAACGTAGTTCTGTCTTTTGTATTGGTGTATGTCTTCTGATGTACATGCTACGGCTGTTTAGGCCATTTTCAATATCTTAACTGTTAGAACGTGAACATCTCGCAAGCGTTTTGTAGGCGTGAGCATTATTAAATTATTTTTGATTGGTCAAACACTTTCAAAAGTAAGTAACATTTATTTGTAGCACTATGTAGTATCTAACATGTAACTGTTAATAAATAGGTAAAAATAATTTTTTTTAATATTGAGTTGTATGTTATTTGGGTTTTGGTGTAGAATCTGGGTTTATTTGAGCTTTGGATCTTGGGTTTTCTGTGAAAAGCTGATGGCAAACCTGATTACCACTTTTGCTATCCTTATGAACTACAGTATTGTCTTCAACCTTAATGTTGTTCTCTATGCTCTTATTGCTTTCATTTCCTTTATCCTGTTACCATTTTATTAGCACTCCCTCTTTCTTTCTTTTTTAAAGTACCATTTGAATATTAATGACCCCTCTGAAAACTATAGAAAAGAACCATTTGAATATTAATGACTCTTCTGAAAACTATAGAAAAGAACCATTTGAATATTAATGACTCTTCTGAAAACTATAGAAAAGAACCATTTGAATATTAATGACCCTTCTCAAAACTATAGAAAAGAACCATTTGAATATTAATGACCCTTCTCAAAACTATAGAAAATAACTCTCATATTGTATAAACTAGCTGAAAACCAGCTCAGAATAGCACAGAGATCCATGGAAAGAGAAATGCTAGGGATAACTCTAAGATATAGAAAAAAATCAACATGGATCAGAGAGAGGACTAGAGTGAAAGATATTATACAACTAATTAAGCAGCAAAAGTGGAGATGGGCTGGTCACCTAGCAAGAAGAAATGACAATAGATGGGGGAAAAGACTAACTGACTGGTGCCCATGGGACAGTAAACGAAGTGTGAAAAGACCAGACACAAGATGGATGGACGAGATAGAAAAGTTTGCTGGTAAGACTTGGCAGAGGCTAGCACAAGATAGGTTGTCATGGAAGGAGATGGGAAAGGCCTTTGTCCAGCAGTGGATATATAACGGCTGATGATGATGATGATATAGGGCACTTGGCTCGAAAACCGTTTCGGTTCCTCCAAGTGTCCTAAGCAATTCTCTTCTAAAAAATTTTTATTTTACTTTTCCTAATTATTTTTCTTAATTGTATTTCCAGATGATTTTTTATAGCTAACTCTGTTTTTACTATGTGAATTGTTGCTGAAATAAATTTGAATTGAATATAAACTAGCCGAACCCATGGAAATTACACAGGTGTTGACAACTAAAATTATCCATTCGCTCATGTCTCTGCTCTTCTCTCACCCTTGGCCTGTATCTTCTCATTCTCTCCCTTATCCCTTCCAATCTTCATTGCTCGTTCATGTTTTTATCTAAACATTATGCAAACATTGCTTAGTTTCATATGTGAAAAAGGAATAAGTAAAACGCAAATATTTTCTACTGCATCCTCTCTGTTATCATTCTTTTGATCTATCTCACCATAAAGAATTTTAATGCATCGCGATTTTTACGCCTTTCCGTCCCTTTCCATCCCTACCCATCTTCTAATCCTTTGCTCATTATCTCTAGATATCCGGACAGCGAGTATGTCTTTCTTTCGTCTCCATTCCTTCCCCCTCACTATATATATGTGTGTGTGTATATATATATGTATGTATGTAATTTTTCCTTTCACCTGGTTTTCTCTTCGTTTTCTATACCTTTCTTACCTCTTACCTTTCCTCTTTCACCCCCCCTTCTCATCTCATTTGCTTTTCCCAATTCCTTCCCGCTTAATATTATTATGTAGGTTTCTCAGTCAGAAAGCGTAATTGATTCTAGCTAAGTAGGGCCTTGGATCAGGCAGATACTACACTCTGATCTTAGGTAGAAAAGCAAAATGGTCATACCTACAAACAAGCAGAATAATATTCAAATGGTTCTTCGGACGATTGAAAACAAGGAGTTCAATCGTCCGAAGAACCATTTAAATATTAATTGACCCTTCTCAAAACTATAGAAAGCAGAATAATGTTATAAATAACTTCTGGCACAAATCCATAATAGCAGGGCACCCCGTGAGAATCGAACTCAGTACAGTTTCGAATGGTCTGAGACTTGATTTCCAACCATCACTCTTCACCAGGTATGCCTTCGTATAATTTTGCTGTGTGTTGGTTTGATCAGAACTAAATCTTTATTTACTACGTTGAAAAAAACACAGCGATAATATATGCACCCCTCAATATAGCATGGTTCGTTATAGCACGATTCATGATGTAAGGCGGGTGGG
Source organism: Architeuthis dux (assembly GCA_006491835.1). NCBI lineage: Eukaryota > Metazoa > Mollusca > Cephalopoda > Oegopsida > Architeuthidae > Architeuthis > Architeuthis dux. Next base: position 3,138,407 of record VCCN01005145.1, on the reverse strand, counting down.
TCGTGGACCCCAACATTTTTGCCTATATTATCGCCCACTTGTCCAGAGAACCACAAATAAAAACAGAATTTCATCAAATGACTTTATCATCATCATCATCATCATCATCATCGGCCGTTATAAGTCCACTGCCGGACAAAGGCCTTTCCCATCTCCTTCCATGACGACCTAGACTGTGCTAACCCCTGCCACGTCTTACCAGCAAACTTTTCTATCTTGCCCCTCCATCTTGTATCTGTTCTTTTCCTACTGCATTTACTGTCTCATGAGCACCAATCTGTTAGTCTTTTACCCCCCTCTATTGTCATTTACCCCAATCTATTGACCACCCCATCTCTTACTTAATTATTTGTATAATATCTTTCACTCTAGTCTTCTCTCTAATCCATGTTGATCTTTTTCTATCTCTTAGAGATTGCTTTCCGTGGCTCTCTCTACTATTCTAAGTTGGTTTTCAGCTCATTTTGTTAATTTCCATGTTTCGCATCCATATGTAATGGCTGGTATTATGCAACCGTTGTATACTTTACTCTTTAAACACATTGGCAAGATACTCTTCAGAATGTCTCTATTCATACCAAATGCTTTCCAAATGACTTAATAAAAAATATTAAATTTCTCCAATTTGCAATCAACATACAATTACATTGTGTTTTACACATAATTTCTTTGATTTTGTGATGGAAACAACACCTTCATTCACCAGTGAAGTTGTTTTGGCACTTGTAATTGACTTTTGATTATCCGCAGTTCAGTTATAATGGAGTTGTCTTTCTTGGACCCCAACACCCGCGTTATAATGGGGGGAATATTGTAGTAACATTGCTCCTCAGTAGAGGGCACATCAGTGTCCATGATAAACAAATGATTTGTCTAACATTTTTCTCTCGTATTTTAGATTATTTTTTATCTTTTCCTTCAAAATTCATGTTCGTCATGCACCAAAAATTACAACATATAATCTGTTTGTTGTGTGGATGTGAGGGAATCCGACAGAATGGTAGATGTGGTTAGACAATGTGGAAAAGGAAAAGAATGAGAAAAGCTTGTTACATCTCAAACATGTTTATTATCATGAGGATAAATCTTTATGCATTTCGTTGTGGCGAGCGACGTCTTCAGAAGAAAGTTGAACATGGCAGAGTCCAGCAGTTATCCATATGGCATGCAGTGAGTGATCCTAGATGTGTTTGGTGTGGTGCTGTGGTCATTCATCTGGTGTGTGGTGAATAGGACTGTGTTTTGTGTTATATGCCAAAAATCTCTGAGATTTTTGGCATATAACCCACAAAACACACGCCGCAACGAAATGCATAAAGATTTATCCTCGTGTTAATAAACATTTCTCATTCTTTTCCTTTTCCACATTGTCTAACCATATCTACCAACATATAATCTAAATTTAAAAAATGAAACACTTTTTTATCCACTTGGGAGCGACTGACAAGATATTTCTCAAGAAATTTCTTTGTCCTAGATTTTCTTACTCTGGCAGTGAATCGGATAGACAACTCTTAGATGGAGATGACGGCAGTGAAAACAATGTTCTGGAGTGGCTGACGAGATATTTTGCCAGTATGATTTCACACAAAAATATCCCAATCCCAAGTAGTTAACCATCAAATTTAAGAAATTTTCTTTGCGTAGATGAGAAATGCCTTGGAAGAGAATAGTTCTTGTCTGAATTTCATTTTAATCATCATATATGGTTTAGTCAGACTATTTTCCTTATCTTTATTTTTCACAACGTTTCGGCTGTGTACACCTGGCCTTCCTTGGGTGTCTGTTTGGTTCTGGAATGTTGAATCTAGTTCCGGGGTAGCTTGCATATTGTTGTATACCCTTTTACACGTTCTTCTGTCATGGGTCGTCTTGTCGTGGGTTGCTCATTTACGGGAGGGAAATCGTGAATTTGAGAAAGGAAGGATGACTCGAAAAACTGCTTGTAAAAATATGAGACATATTTTTATTTCATAGCATACAGTTTGTCGGCTGGAGAATGAAGAGTGGGAGAGAGATAAGGAGAACCGTCAGTCTTGCCTTCCCAGCCCTAGGCGGTCTGACTCCTGGCTGCGTCCTCTGAGTTTTCTGTTCGGGTCAGTTCTGGGTTCTGAGCTTTATGGATTTCAAACGACCATGCTTGTGTCATTTCCGGCTTCCACATCCTGTTTTTTAGACACCCACGCAGATACCTATTTCCTAAGGTGGCCGGGTCACTTACATTTCCGCACAGGTGTTTGACCCCGGAATAACCTTTTCGTGGTAGTAATCATAACAATATCTCCTCCCATACACATTAATCCAAAAAACGGAGGCGCAAAGGTCAATGGGTATAATCCCAGGAACACAGAGCCGCAGAAACAGGATGTGATGTGCATGGGGGATGATATGCAAGCTCCCCCGGGACCAGATTCAATATTTCAGAACAAAATAGACACCTGTGTTTGTGAGTTCTCGGGATGGTCCATCCTGGACTTGTGACCTTCCAGTGACCTCATAATTGCTCCCATTTTGGGGTTTATGCTTTTGGAACCCCAAATTCATTGTTCGTTCACACCTGATTGGTGACTCCCAAATTTAAAATACAACGCACACCTAAGGAAGGCCAGAGAGTATCACAGCTGAAACATTATGATAAAAAAACCCAACGAAGACAGGTGGTTAATCACTCAATAGAAACTGTCACATGAACAATATCTTTTGGCAGCATTCCGTGTTGGGGGTGATCCATAAAAAAATTGGAAAAACGTGTGATCATGAATAAGTCACTTCTCTTGCCTTTTGTTGGGTGGTAATCACTAAAAAAAAGTCTGAATTTTCAAAAAAAAACAAGTGTGAATGCTGCTGGACATAAACTAAGGGACCGATTTAGCATAAATTTACATTGCAAATTGAATCCCCCACTAAAAACGTATTTTGGAAGGAATTTTGAAGAAAAACAAAAAACGTTTTTTCTAGACATAAGGAGTAAATGTTTAAATTTTCAGCCCACTAGCTCCATCACTATATGAGCAACATATACATAGATAGAAGGCCAGCCAGACCCACTTAAAAACTGAAGAAACCTTTAGTGACAGTTTTGGTTGAAGGTTTCAACTGATTAGTTGCCTACCACAATTTGAAAGACAATTTGAAAGAACATCTGACCGTTGGGCAAAAGGTTCTCAATGGAGCCAAGATAGAAGGCACTTTTTAGAAACCATCAACCAAAACTGCCAGCATAGGTTTCTTTTAGTTTTCAAGTTGGTCTGCCTGGCTAGCATCACGCATACAGGCCGCACTGATGGAACTAGAAGGCTGAAAATTTAAAAATTTACTCCTTACTATGTCTAGAAAAAAACGGCTTTTTTTAAACCCCCCCCCTCCCAAACAGTTTTTTATTGGGGGTTCAGTTTTCAATGTAAGTTTATGCTAAATTGATCCCTTAGTTTGTGTCCGCTTGTATTTTTTGAAAATTCAGACTTTTTAGTGATCACCGCCCAACAAAATACTAGAGAAGTAACTTCATTCATTGATCACCCCTTTTTCCAATTTTTTAATTGATCACCCTCAATAAGGCATGCTGCCAAAAGTTGTTGGTTACAAGATGGTTTATATTGAGTGACTAACCAGACCTGTTTTAACTTTACCCTAAAAGTTTTCCAAAGTTTAATCTGAGCAAACTTCTAATTCTGATCATTATTAATTTTCAACTACTATTTACCTTCATCTTAATTTTTTAGCTGCTTTTTACAACTCACAACTCAACTCAGGCCATCACTCTATGGCAGTGAGAAAACAGCTCGGACTTGAAATAAAGAATATTTTTACTCACTGCCATAGATTGATGACCTGAGTTAAGTTCATCTAATAAATGAAAACGATGAAAAATAAAATAAAATAGTAATCCCTGATTTGACGAGCTCAAATTTCATTTGGATATAAAAATGGCTATTTCTGATTTTAATATTCGACCCGATCTAATCCTTAACCCTAAAAAATGTTGAATTAATCAAATTTTAAAATCTGGGTACTTTCTTTAACTCTTAACATCCTGTTGAAGTCCAAAGCCCAGTCCTGTAATGATTGAGCAAAAAATGGCTAAAAATGATTTGTTTATTCAAATGTTTATAGTGTCTTTACTTGTGGGAAGATTGTTGTGAAAATTGTCAGTATTGCAGGAAAGACTTGTGCGGCCTTGTGTGTTTTAGGATTTTCGGCCATGTTTGTTTACGTGCGGCCTCATGCACTTTAGGACTTCAAGACTTAATACCATCAACTCCAACCCTAACCCGAAAAGATTTTAAATTATTAAAAGAATTAGAATTTAAAAATTTTAGAATGAGATAACTCATGTAACTCCAAAGTAAACATCACTACCTGGATAAAGAATAAAGCCAAAATTAACCAGAAATAGCCATTTTATAGCCAACCGAAATTTGGGCACGTCAAACCAAGGATTACCAATAATAATAATTCTAAGTTTACAGGCAGATTTCTAATGAAAATAAAAATGAATTTTCAATATTTCGGGTAGAAATTCCATTTAGACATCATATATTCAAGGTTTGGTAGAAAACATGTATTGAGTAATGATAAATTGATTACCATCATCATCAGCAGTTATAAGTCCACTGCTGGACAAAGGCCTTTCCCATCTCCTTCCATGACGACCTAGATTGCGCTACCCTCTGCCATGTCTTACCGGCAAACTTTTCTATCTCGTCCCTCCATTTTGTATCTGGTCTTTTCCTACTGCGTTTACTGTCCCAAGGGCACCAGTCGGTTAGTCTTTCCCCCATCTATTGTCATCTCTTCTTGCTAGGTGACCAGCCCATCTCCATTTTTGCTGCTTAATTAGTTGTATAATATCCTTCACTCTAGTCCTCTCTCTGATCCATGTTGATCTTTTTCTATCTCTTAGAGTTATCCTAGCATTGCTCTTTCCATGGCTCTCTGTGCTATTCAGATATTTTTTTATAAAAACTATGCAAATCATCTACCAAAGCAGAATATTGGCAGTTGCAGTGAGCGGTAGTCCTCCAAATACCTTTGTAAACCCCTCTTTTTATAGTCTGGCATATACAGTATACATACATATATTCTTTCAGTTGTTAAAAGGAAAGACATTGTGACATCCTGTTTCCTAAAATAGGATGAGCTATTGTTGGGGGATTGTGTTTTAATCCTGTAAAATAGTCTTCCTTATCCAATGAGGGTCTTGTATATCATTGCCTTGAGGCAGACATAGTTTCTTTGATTGGCTAGTAAGAAAAAGATTATTAGTTTCTACTTATCTCTCTCTCGTTCTCTCATTCTCTTTCTCTCTCTCTCTCGTTCTCGTTCTCGTTCTCGTTCTCTCTCTCTCGTTCTCGTTCTCTCTCTCTCGTTCTCGTTCTCTCTCTCTCGTTCTCGTTCTCTCTCTCTCGTTCTCTCTCTTTCATTCTCTCGTTCTCTCTCTCGTTCTCTCGTTCTCTCTCTCATTCTCTCGTTCTCTCTCTCATTCTCTCATTCTCTCGTTCTCTCTTTCTAATTCTTGTTCCCTTTTTACTTTTCTTCTTTTCTTCCTTTTTTCTTTCCCCCCCTTTATTTTTCCATTGTTTCATTGGCTTTCCTCCCTCTTCTTTCTTTTCACTCCCCTCTGTTCGTTTCACTTTCTCTCTCTCTCACTTTCACTCCCCTCTGTTCATTCCTCTCTCTCCTTGCTCTCCTATTCCTCTCTCT
>VCCN01005145.1:3098934-3115860 GCA_006491835.1 Architeuthis dux | reverse complement strand
TCTGGCTAGGATCAGAGTATCTGTGTGATTTGCCAAGGATCACAGCGTCTCTTCTTGGCACTTCTGGCTAGGATCAGAGTATCTGTATGATTTGCCAAGGATCAAAGCATCTCTTCCTGGCACTTCAGCATAGGATCAGAGTGTAATATCTGTGTGCTCATAGAAAAGTGTTGGACACAAAAAATGTATATATAGATATAATCCACCGTTATAAATCCACTGCTGGACAAAGGCCTTTCCCATCTCCTTCCATGATGACCTATCTTGTGCTAACCTCTGCCATATCTTACCGGCAAACCTTTCTATCTCGTCCCTCCATCTTGTGTCTGGTCTTTTCCTACTTCGTTTACTGTCCTATGGGCACCAATCGGTTAGTCTTTTCCCCCATCTATTGTCATCTCTTCTTGCTAGGCGACCAGCCCATCTCCATTTTTGCTGCTTAATTATTTGTATAATATCCTTCACTCTAATCCTCCCTCTGATTGATGTTGATCTTATACACAGTGCGTTTTATATATGTGGATTATTATTATTATCAAAACTGTCAACATCAAGATAGATTTCTTCAGTTTTTAAGTTGGTCTGGCTGGCTATGTGTATATGTATCTTGTGTACAGGCTGCACCAATGGAGCTAGAGGACCGAAAATTTAAATATCTACTCGTTTTTATGTTCAGAAAAAGTTTTTTTTTGTTTTTTGAACCCCACCCCTCCCAATAGTTTTTTGTTAGTGGGTGGTAAAATTTACAATATATGTTTATGTTAAATTGGTCCCTTAGTTTGTGTCTAGCAATGTTCATGCTTGTTTTTTGAAAATTCAGACTTTTTTGTGTGATCTCGGCATAACAAAAAGTGAGATAAGTAATTTATTCATTGATCACCATTTTTTAATTGATCACCCCCAACACGGCATGCTGCCAGAGACATTGGTCACGTGCTGGTTTCTATTGAGTGACTGACCAGTTGTTATTATTATTATTAGTAAGTGACATCTTGCTGATACACTGACAAAAAAAAATACTTATCTTTACAGAAACACAAAAAACACTACTGATGTCATTCATCTCTCTTTTTCAACCAAATATAAAAGTCTTTTATTTATCGTACAGTGGAGACCCAGTATTAACCCCTTAATCCTGAACATGAGAAATTGTTACTTGACAATCATCAATGAGACAAAAAGGTAGATTGTCACTCTCCACTTCGTGGTATTCTTCCTCACCCCTTAACTAAACAGAAGCATCTATAGCCAAACAATGAGAGCATTTGTAGGTCTTATCTAAATATAACAGAATCAATATTGGAAAGTGAATGACCTTTTCATTACTTTCTACCAGTGTGGTTTCTCTTATCTATGCATTCTCAATCTTGCTACTCTTCAGAGGCATAGTTGGGGGAGACTATTTGACCCTCAGACCCCAGTGGAGGGGCCCCTCAAAAGCTTTATTGGTAGTAGTTTACCTACTGACATTATACAATATATTTGTACATACATGAATTGCATAAATAATAATTCAGTCTTTGGGGTTGTTTTTCACCAATTAAGTGATAGTGATCTATTTATCACAATTTTTCCTTTTTCAACAAATCTCACTGAATGTTGGAAAGGGCCCCCTCAAGGAGCCAAGCCCCCTGTGCTTCAAAATCTCTAGCTATCTCACTGAGTGAATGACCTTTTTATTACATTCTACCATGAGGTTTCTCTTATCGATGCACTCTCAATCTTACTAGTTTGTGCAAATGTGCTAACTGGTATTTCTCCCAAGATCTTGTTTCTCTCAGTGCATCAGATGCCATCAGTTTCTTGCACAAACTCACAGGATTGTGCCAATTTTGATCTGAAATTTACACTGAATAACGTTCAATCTATGTGGTTAACATTCATTACTCAATTGACAGGGAAGTTGATTTTGCCAATTGTGATTGGTGCTTTAGTTTCTGACATTTTTGAATTGTTCTCAACCGATATTTCTTAGATTTAGGCAAACAATCAGGAGACCAAAAAAGAGGATTACTTTTGAGTCTGGTATTTAAAATGATTACAGATCATGGATGGGCTTTCAGTGTTTTGGGTATCAATTTTTCCATGGTAAGTGAAATAGACAAGTTTCTTTCTTTCTTTTTTCTTTCTAAGATGATGCTTTGTATGATTGATTATTTAAAAAACTTACTTTGAAACAATAAGCATAACTCTTCAATTCAGGAGATAAATAATATGCTTGTAGATTTAAAAGAATGAGTCTTCTAAACTTTTTGAAAAAAAAGAAAATATTTTTCAAGTGACACTATACTTATATAATGAACAATGATTTTTCTGTTTCTCTGTCCATAACAATGGACTCTCCACTGAAAGGTAACAATTTTGCTGATAAAAACATCTCCTACCCACCATTTGAAACTGTAAGGTTGGTATAATGACAGATATTAACAGATTAAAAATGCAAACAAAAGACGTATTCACAGAGATCCTTTTAGTCATACATATTTAAAATGGCCGCGGTCAATGACACGCACTTGTGTGTCTTCTCCAATCTCCTAATAACAATATGGCTGCTCGTTCACCAGAACGTAAAACAGCGCCCCCTTACCGGAAGTTGATAAGCACTCTCCTGCTTAAGGGGAATAACTCAAAATACTTACTTAACAGAAACAATGAACTCTTCCACTGAAACGAGTTCAGTAGTTTCTTTTCTAAAAAAAATCACTTCCTAGAAACTCAAAAATATCCGTTAATTTTTTCACAGAGATTAACTAGTCTACTGATAAATCATACCCTTAGAACTTCAGATTAGAGAAAAACCTATCTTTTGTCGGTTTCTTTTTCTCGAGAGGAGGAATAATCGCATCACCATGGCACATTAATAAATACATTAACTGAATAATTAATCAATCATTTTTGTGAAATTTTGCGGAGATTTCATTTGCTTAGATTCACTGGGGTTTTTTTTTTGGGGGGGGGGGTTTCTTTAATTTCTGTCGAGTCATTATGAAAGAAGGTTGAGAATTGTTACTTTTCTTTTGCCGTGTCTAATCTCACCTCAGAGCATGTTGAGGTGTGACCCAGCATAAAGTCAATAACTGAGTTAATTCTTTCTCTTTGGGCGAGGAAATTTAATCTTTGATTGGGATCAATGTCCCCTCTAATCTTTAGTAGCAAAAATCTTACGTTGTGTAAATTTTCTCCCCTGTGACAAAAGTATGTACGCACTGAATGCTTGTGCAAATGTACACTTGAAATTGTTTCAAGATAATTTTGGCACAGCCTCGCATCTCTCATGGCTAATAAAACTGTAATGGCATGTTTTAACTTAGTACAAGTATGATTACATTCTACGAAGTAACATATTTAGATGAAATTCTATTCTATACTTTGAACTACTTTGTTCAGTTTGTTGTTCCATTAAATGAGTATTTCTTATTTTTATGTTATACAATGTCGAAATAAATTAATAAAGATAACATGCATCACAAATGTGATATTTGAAAAACCGACTAGTTAACAGAAACAGTTAGCTATATCACATGGCTGATAAAACTGTGTTAATATAATACAAGTATAATTGCATTCTATGAAGTAACGTATTTAGTTAAGTTTTTCTATAGTTTTGAGAAGGGTCATTAATATTCAAATGGTTCTTCGGACGATTGAACTCCTTCTTGTTATTTGTGTTGTAAACACGACGTTTCGGCCGATCCATTCTTCGGCCTTCTTCAAATGTAAAATCTGAGTGTGATGTGTTAAACAGAAGTTATGTATCTGGAGAGAGAAAGGCAAGCATCTTCCTCTTTGGGAGGAAGTCCAGATTATTGACAGATGTTGGAAGCAGAGAAAAATCAAAGAGGCAGCTCACATCAAAATGTCGACTAAATGCATTAGCCAGACAAGTGCGGATTTCAACCCGATGTGGCTTCCACTTCTCAACAAATCTAAACCCGACAAGACACAGAAACACCCAGGCCATGTGCTATAAGGGTTATCCCCTTTAAACATAACCTCTGTTTAACCCATCACACTCGGATGTTACACCTGAAGAAGGCCGAAGAATGGGTTTGCCGAAATGTTGTGTTTACAACACAAATAACAAGGAGTCCAAAGAACCAATTGAATATTAATGACCCTTCTCAAAACTATAGAAAAAGTATAATTACATTCTATGAAGCAATGTATTTAGTTAAGAGTTTTTATTCTATACTTTGAACTACTCTGTTCAGTTTGTTGTTCCATTAAATAAAACATTAATGAGTATTTCTTATTTTTATGTGATGCAATGTTGAAATGAATTAATAACAATATAACAGCCATCAATTCACAGAAACAGAAACAATTAACCAAACGAGCTGAAAATCAACTCAGAATAAAACAGAGCCATGGAAAGAGCAATGCTAGGGATAACTCTAAGAGATAGAAAAATATCAACATGAATCAGAGGGAGGACTACAATGAAGGATATTATACAAATAATTAATAAGCAAAAATGGTGATGGGCTGGTCACCTAACAAGAAGAAATGACAATAGATGGTGGAAAAGACTAACCGACTGGTGCCCATGGGACAGTAGTTGAAGTAGGAAAAGACCAGACACAAGATGGAAGGACGAGATAGAAAAGTTTGCCGGTAAGACTTGGCAGAGGTTAGCACAAAGAACGAGATGGGAAAGGCCTTTGTCCAGCAGTGGACTTATAACGGCTGATGATGATATAATACAAGAATGATTGCATTCTATGAAGTAACGTATTTAGTTAAGATTTTATTCTATACTTTGAACTACTTTGATCAGTGTGTTGTTCCATTAGATAAAAACATCAATAAGTATTTCTTATTTTTATGTGATGCAATGTTGAAATAAATTAATAACAATAACACCCATCAATTCACAGATTATTATTAAAGTTACTGGAAATGGTTTAATCAAAACTCGTTCAGCTCATTCATTACAACATTATTTGAGGTAACTAACCTCTTGTGCGCACATTAATTTCCTTTGTGCACTAGTTGTAAAATGTGTGTGTGTGCACACGAGCAGCTTAGAGGAACTATGATTGTGACATTCATGTTTTTGATTAGTAACCAAAGTCACGGCTACTTGTACCTGCATGCTCAGATATGTCCATCTCAGATTTATTAGATTGATAAAAAGCTTTCTAGCATTTTAATCACTGCTACCCACAACACTGATTTATTGCTGGGTTTAGGTTATTCATGTGTTCACACATTTATATGTATCTATCTATGTATCCGGATTTTGCCCAACCCTAACCATTCATAGTAGAAATTTGAAATGTTGCACACACACACACACACATACTCCCCTTCTTTTTTTAAAAAAATCTTAGGGGGATTTTCAACAAAAAAAACAAAAGGTTTTTAGAGAGGGTTTCAATATGCAATGTAAGTCTATGCAAATTGGTCTCTAGATTGTGCCCCTTTTTTTTAAAATTCAGACCTTTTTTAATGATCATAGCCCAACTTTTTAATTGATCACCCCCAACACAGCATATGATTCCTTGGAATGCTAGTTTTTATTATTATTGTTTCTTCCCCCCACCTGCCATCAGAATTTGCTGTGTCACTATATATCTCGAGCTTATCTATCTAATACTAAAAGTCTGATTATGTTTATCTGTTTGTGACCTCTAACTAGCTGAAACAAGCGTTGTAGCCAGTGGTATTGAATTAAGGTACCCCAAAAATCCGTTAGCTTAAAGAATGCCAAAAATCCGGGTGATTTGCAACTCAATAATAGTACTGTGGTGTCTGCGTTCGCGCTCACCCGTATCTATATCATAATGACTGCTTTGTCAAGGGAGATAACTATTAAATGCTTATCATTGTGTAGTCTCCCTTATTTATTTATTTGCAAATGCGTAAAAAAACAGGTTCATTCTGGAACACATCAGCTTGCACTGATTTTCTCTCAAGGGGTGGAGAGCTCTGATCTACGGGAGACAACTCCTACTTTGGACAGATTCACACCTTTCTTAAGGGCATTAGTGTAACGTGAAGATAAAGAACTGGAATTTAAACTCTGTTAAGTATATCCATTGAGCCATCTCGTATCTCCGATTACATAAACAGCATTTCCGAATTATCAGAGCAAATGATTTGAGTTATTTTTAGCGAATATGAAGTTACCATGATTTGTCCTGTGCTGGGAATAAATATTTGGCAATGTTTAACGACTTAACCGTCAAAAATGGATTGCATCATAAGGACTGATTTGACCAATCACCGCTAAAGAAATTAACATTTTTTTACTTTCGTACTAAGACCAATACAACAGTGTTTGAGTTTTAGTAAAAAATGATTATTTTATTCTATTTTTTTTAGATTTTTATTAGATGAAGTATTGTAAACCATTTTTATTAATTTTTGACTTCTATTTACATTCATCTTAATTTTTAGTTTTCTTAATCACAATTTAACTAAGGCTGGTACCGTACAATAGTAAAAAGTACCGTACGATAGTAAAAAAAGCGATTACTTTATTTTTATTTAGACAAAGTATTGTTTGCCGGTAAGACTTGGCAGAGGTTAGCACAAGATAGGTCATCATGGAAGGAGATGGGAAAGGCCTTTGTCCAGCAATGGACTTATAACAGCTGATGATGATGATGATACAATTAGTGAAAGTTACCTTGTAAACAGTTGATTTCTCCTCTCACATACACCTACAGACCTTTATAATCCAACACATTTAACTCTTAAATTCATACAAAGAAAACAGAATGTCAATTTCAAAGGAAATAACTTCTGATTAAAATTATCCCCCTTTGACCATTTGTTGAATTAAAAAAAACTAACAAATTTAAAAAATTCTCCAAATGGTCAAAGGGGCTAATTTTATTCACAATACTTTTAAGTATGGAAAGGATCAGACGGAAGTCGGGCCCGGGGGCTCAGGATACGTCCTGGGACCTCAATATCAGAAGCTCTTATGTCCTTGTGATCACTGCTGCGAAGACTAAGAGAATCTTTGAGGAATTGCTGCCCACACATTCACGTCTGGGTATCCCCACATTAAAACTGACCTTGTGTGCCATTCTGTTCTAGTGGGGGATCAGATAAATAGGAATTCACAGAAGAGTTCCACTGTCAATTACAAGCAGTTTCTAGTGGCTTATGAATTTAAGAGTTAAAATCTTTAATTCCTTTGACTGGCTGCATAGGAATCCGTTCCTTTTCGTGAAAGTTGGAGCCGCAAACTGTGAATCTCAATTGCTCGAGCCATTAATTGCTAAATGAGCTGAAAGAAAATGAGAATGTAGAAAATTGTTCTCCCTCTTCCTCCCTTACTCTTTCTCTGTCTACTCTCTTTCCACCTCTTGTATATGTGTGTGTGTATACAGCCATGCATTGACTTGCTTGTTATACTCTCTGGTCTTCCTCAGATGTCTGTTGTAGTCGGTAACCTTCTGGGAATGTTGAACCAAACCCTGTGTGTAGATTGTTCTCATTCCATTGTCCATGCCAGAGGAGATCTCATATCAGTTAATTCTTCCTAGTGATGTCTGCCTCTTCCACTGAACTAGAGTATATGACTTTTCTGAACTAGCTGACCCAGGGCTTGAACATGTTACTAGATATGCTTAACTAACATCCGGCCATGTCCCACAGAACAGACACCTGAAGAAGGCTGTAGGGTACAACAGCCAATAGAAACTGAATTCCAATTCTTTAATTAAGCTAAGCTAATTTTGGCCACTTTTAGTGTCTTTCTGGCTTGTTTTTGACCATTTTTAGTGTCTTTTTGTCATGTTTTGGACCATTTTAGTGTCTTTTTAGCCATATTAAGCGGTTTGGGGCCAGTTTTAGCTTTTTTCACAATACAAAAGTGTGGACCTCTGAAAAACTTCCCAATGCTCTGAAAACGGTGGGGGAAATTCGATTCCTGGCTAACACCCTGTGTGACTATAACAACCAAGATGAGGACACTAGTCCGAGTAAATCAGTGTATAAGTATGTTTTCATGTTGTAATGCAAGAAGAATGTTTTTGGTAACTTGACATCTACCAATTATTTACATTGGGAATTATCCAGGTATGCCAAGCCAGCATTCTCGTTTGCACTTACCGAAATCCAAGTTGTATCATGTTCATTAGTAGAACACTATGACATTAGTAGAACACTATGACATTAGTATTTGTACTCACTTCATGGATGAAACAGAAGCAAGTATGAAGGGGTACCATGCCCCCCACTAATGGAATTTGAATGTGGCACGCGAACTGAACATAGTTGCACTTTGCACCGCAAGATGTCATGAGTTGACACTATTCTGAGCCAGTCTGCCACATTGCATTGTTCTGGATTTATTTCCTGTGGACTAGTAACCATAATATTGTATACAGTGAGGATCAAACTCACATAGCTTGCTAACCACTACTCTATGGCAAGGCACTTAAATTAACATGTTATCCAATAGTCCAGTGGTTTCGAAACTGGGGTCTGTGGACTCCTGGGGGTCCGTCAAATAATGCTCAGGGTTCCACAGCAGTGTTCCCTCTAAACTAGACATTGCAAATCTTGTGGCAGAGAAACAACATCATCCATCGCACAGCTATCGAAAAACATAATTATTGAACACAGACCTCTACCATATATTAGGATTCGGATAAATGTAATCCACTTAGAATAAATAAGATTTTTAAAGTTTAAAAATTGTTTATCATTGTAGTTCATTGATTAATCTAAAAGCTAAATGCTAAAAATAGGGTTCTGCCAGAATATTTCCTTTTATAGAAGGGGTCCTTGAGTTTTCAAAGTTTCCAAACCACTGGTGTTTAACTCTTAACATTCTGTTGAAAATTTTCTAAGTCCAAAGCCCAGTCCTTTAACGATTGAGCAGAAAATGGCTAAAAATGCTTTGTTTATTCAAATGTTTATAGTGGCTTTACTTGTGGGCAGATTGTTGTGAAAATTGGCAGTATTGCAGGAAAGACTTGTGCGGCCTTGTGCGTTTTAGGATTTTTGGCCATGTTTGTTTACGTGCGGCCTCATGCTCTTTAGGACTTCAAGAGTTTATCCATGTTGAAACTGCTCAGAAATTGCAGTTCAGCTTTATCAAGAATTAGTCTATTACCTGTCGCTTCACTGATGGTTATCGTAAGTGTACAACAACAGGTTTGGCTGATGGGTGCTACTGATACTATAAATGTAACAGATATGGTAGGAAGGGAGAAAGGAAAGGTAGTTTAATTAGTAACAAGGTAGGAAAGAGGAGGGGAAATTAGGAAGTTTAATAAGAGGGTGGAGAGGTTAGAAAAGAATGTTACTTTGATAAGAGGGTAGGAAGGGTGATGGCAGATATGGCTCTTATTATATATATGATTTATAATTTGTATTATAGATAAGCCTGATCTTAATTTACACTTTTATGATGATAGTTGCACCATGAAACTAGAAAGAAAGCCATCATTCACTAACTAAATATTGAATGAAAATAAAATATTAAAAAACAAGGAACAGAATATTGAATGAACAAATACTGAGTTTCTTCCCTTGAAATTTAAATTTAGCTTTTTTATTCAGCTCTTTAACTGATCGTTTTTAACCTGTTCCCGCGGAATAATAAAAATATCTCTCAATTGAAAACAGATTCCTATTCTCAAAATAATCTTCTTTTTTTTTTTTTTACATGTTACAATCCAAGTACACACACTATCACTTCTTCTGTAGCCACAAAATTTCATTGAAAACTTTTGGAGATATTGTATGTACAGACAGACGAACAGATAGACAAACAGACGCACAAGCAGGGCTGTGGAGTCGGACACAAAACCTCTGACTCTGACTCCAACTTCTCAATTTCTGGTACCTCTGACTCCGACAGCTTTAAAATGGCTAAAATTTCATTTCCAGCTTTTAGCAATAAATATTCACTCCAAATTCTTTTCATATTTTTTTAATGACTTAGTTTAAAGTGTTATTTATTTTTATTTTTTAAGAGAAATAAGAGAATTCATTAAAAGAATGTAGTAAAATTAATATGAATGATTTTGCTCACTTATTGGGCGGGTTTTCAAGTAGTAATGTTACAATTTACATTTACTCAGCGTTGGAGTCGCTATATTTTTACCGACTCCAATTCCAGTCAGTAAAATTATTCTGACTCCGACTCCAGTAACCCAAAATTCCTCCGATTCCACAGCCCTTGACACAAGTGAATACATATACCTCTTTCAAATTGTTGACACAGGCAAAAATAGCAACAATTAAATGTTGAAAAATCTAGCCAATTTTAGCCATTTTAAAGCCAGAGGAGTCGGAGTTGGATGTTTTGTGTTGGACTCTACAGCCCTGATTGTATCAATACAGTAGCATTTTGTCTATAATTTTGAGAAGAGTCTTTCCTTACGGATATTACTATTACACCTGAAGATGGCTGAAAGTAATTTTCTCTTTCCTTTGGAGATATTGTATGTACAGACAGACGAAAAGATGGACAGACTGACACCACTGAATACATATACCTCTTCCAAATTGTTGGCAGGGGTAAAAATTGCAACAGATAAAAATTCCTTAATTGTATCGATACAGTAGCATTTTGTCTATAATTTTGAGAAGGGTCTCTTCTTTACACCCGATATTACACCTGAAGAAGGCTGTAGAATGAATTGGCTGAAATGTCTTGTGAACAACATAAACAACAAGGAGGAGTTCAATTGTCTGAAATACTCTTTGAATTTGTGTAATTTTCTCCTTTCATTGTTGGAGCAGTCGGCTTCTTTCTATTCATCTATCATATTTTCTTTTATTGCTTATGGACTTGTTATTGCTAACCTGGTTTAAATAAAAAGATAATTCTGTCTTAATGGGTTTTATATGACACACATTGGGAGGATATTTAAAAAAAAAATATGTCATTACACTTAGGTAGGCAAACCTTTAGCTTCAAAAGTGTTTCAATTTCTGTAAAATGATGGGCAATAAACCAGTTTATAGGCATTTGAAAAAGAAAGGTTCCCACAATAATTTACATCAGTTTCTGATGAATCATCAAGAATCCATCTTTATGTAGCACAGTTCACAGTGTATTATTTTTGTTAGTAGTTTGCCAAAACTTGTTGGAAATTATTTAAAAAAGAAAAAAAATGAGACCTATTTTTACGATTGATAAAATTTGAACATTGGCCCTTTCTATAATAAATCCTATTCAGTGCATTTCAATCTTGAATAAGAAAAAGGTATAGAAATGTGATTTTTTTGGTAGATAACATTTGAACAATGACCGATTTCTCTTGTGAATCTTGCAATGTGCTTTGAAAATAAAATAAAATAAAATAAAACTGGTTAGCCACTCAATAGAAACTGTCATGTGACCAATGATAGAAAAAATAGAAACCTTGGGAAAAGGGGTGATCAATGAATGAGTTACTTCTCTCATTTCTTGTTGAGCAGTGATCACTAAAAAAAAGTCTGAATTTCAAAAAACAAACATGAATGCTGCCATACAAAAATAAGGGATCAATTTAGCATAAACTTACATTGCAAATTGAAGCCCCCCCCCCACACACTAAAAACCTATTCATGGGGGAATTTTAAAAAGAAGTTTTTTGTAGACATGTTTAAATTTTCAGCCTTCTCGCTCCATTGGTGCAGCAGGTATGCGTGATACATATTTACATAGCCACCCAGCCAGACCCACTTAAAAACAGAAGAAACCTATGTTGACAGTTTTGGTTGACGGTTTCTAATAAAATGAAACTATGAGTTTTCAAACTTTGAATCTTATCTCCCCCCCACCCATCCCTAAAATCTTGATTACATTTCACATTCATTTAACCCTTTATGGATCAAGTGACTATATATGATCACCCGAGGCCATGTCGTCCACATGCAAATATTGTAGCCACAAAGACAACCTAATCCGCACCAATGTGGTCTACAAGCTTTGCAAAGTACACTTGTGCTTGAACAAAGACAGAAACTCTTTTGAGGCATTAAATTAGCCTGTTTTTGGCCTGCACAATACAAATTTAAAATCAATATTTTTTTTGTCAATATCGATTTTTTTTTTTTTTTTTTTTTTTTTTTTTTTTTTGTATCTATTCATTATATTGAATGTTATTCTTTAATTCTAGGTTTTATTTAACTTTCTACTATAATTTTTTTTATATTTTCCATTTTTGGTCACTTTTTGGGCGAGGCACCATATATGATCACTTCATCAGAGGGGGTTTTGCCCCCATACACCAAAAAATTTCAGGAAGCTTGCAACTGAAAATATCTTGTAATTAGGTCTAGTTTAACATACAAAAAGGTTGCAATTGATATCTAAAATATTTTTAGGGGTGCCCTATAAAGGGTTAATAAAATTTCCATCCATTTCAGTAATGTAGTGCAGGGGTCCCCAACCTATTGTGCACTGCGGACTGCTTTAATATTGACTATATTCTTGCGGACAGGCCGACAGGGTTTGGGGTGTTAATCATGACCAGTATATAGGTGATAAATCAACTATAAGTCTCTTATAAGTGGCTAATACACTCACTTTCATTTCTAAAAGGGTTTATCTAATGGATTTAATATTATGATCAAAGGAAATGAATTTATTTTTATTTACCAAGAAATATCGCCAAATCATATTGTTTCCTTGTGGCCTGGTTGCACATGCTTTGCGGCTTGGTACCGGTCTGCGGCCCAGTGGTTGGGGACCACTTATATAGTGGATATCATGGCTTGGCTTTGCGAACAAAGATTTGTCAGGATTTTCCATGTCTGTTGCAGGCCCTCAGGTGGCCATCGAGAACTATGCTGCAGAGGCAGACCTTTTCGCAACAATTGCAGGTGTAGGTCTGGCTACCGTGATGAGCTCCCTCCTTGCGGTGCTGCCCTTTTCTTCTATTTTTGCTCTGCGGTTGGCTTTGGCACAGGGGGCTGCTTGATGTTTCATATACAGCAATGTTATTGCTGATGATGATAATTACTTCCAGTTAGGAAGAGTTAATTGCCCTTGTTATGACTTGTGATGTGATACAGTTTGAATAAAGTTATTGCACTGTTCACACATCCCTTCTTGTACTTCCTAATATATATATATATATATCTGCCGCCAATATTAACAGTCACTCAGACCTGATATCTTTCATACTAGCCCAGATGAAACACTTGGTACACCTTGTATCGCCATGCATTCCAGTCAGCTGCCTCTGTTGTCCCCTGGTGGGTGTTGATACCACAGGAGATAAGAGTCCTTTTCAGAGAGTCCTTGTATCTTTTCTATGGGGCTCCACTTTTCTGCTGGCCATGAACTAGTTCACCGAATAGGAAGATCTTTGGTGGCTGTTAGTCGGCCATCCTTGCCACATGGCCTAAGCTAAGTGCAATATATCTGAGTGGGTGTGCCTGTCTGAACTCTAACAACATACCGTATAGTTCTGCTTTGTCACAAGCTAAAAGTGGGTAGGGCTAAGGTATGTCACAGTTCCCTGTAAAACTTACTCTAAATGCCACTGTCATCTTGGTAGGCTTTGAAGTTAACGAATCATATTTGACAATAAACTCACATCCTGTTGAAACAATTATGTAATAGTTATCTCTACCAATGATTCCCAAAAGATGCATTACGGTTCACCAGGGCACCGTGGTCACCTCACAGGGGCTGGGCAGGATATTCAAAGATTTTAATAATTCTTGGCAATCGTAATTCAATGTGCTAATGCACAGTCACAATACTAGCAAATGACATCTAACTGGCATATTGTGAATCACTCTGTCCATGTAGCATTGAATTTCACTCCTTCAATTCTAGATGGCACTTGGTCGAAAGATATGGTTTACATTTTGGATTGTTCTAAAACTGTGTCAAACATTCTCTGTACGTAGGAGTAGCAGATAAATAACCACAGAACAACAGGCTCACCCATCCCACTAGTATTTCTGATTATCAAAAGAGGAAACAAATGTATGACTTCTTTATAAATTTAAAAATACATGATTCATTATTTCTTTTACCTAACCACATGAAGGTAAATATGCTTATTCATTATTTTCTGACTTGAGGTGCATGAAAAATCCCTATACTCTAAGGGCGCCATGATTTGAAAAAGTTTGAGAACCACTGATCTATACTAATATTAGAGGCTAGTGTGTTTGTGCCACTATCATGCTAAAACAACACCTAATTGACCTAATTTTTGGCATGAAGACTCAAGACATTGAGTTGTGACATAGGCTGTGTGAGGTTGACCATGGAGGTCATTCTCAGATCACCAGAGGTCATCAAAGAGCACAGCTTGCCATTTCTAGTCAATTGAAGCAATTTCTAGCAAAATGGAGTTTGCTATGAAGTAAAAAAAAAAATGTTTTTGACCTCACAAATGGTAGGGCTGATATGGTCAAATTTGATCTCCAAGGTCATCGCAGGTCATTGGAAGTAGAAGTGGTCTGTGGCCTTTATGATCTATTATTGCAACCAAACAATTACATTCTTGGAGGTACATTGGTACATGGGGTTAACTTGGGGAGAAAAGGATGATAGGATAGGTGATGCTGACTTCTAAGGATTAAAATAGCTTTTCTTCAGCCAAATGAAAATACATAGAGCTAAAAAAAACCTTTTTTCTGTTTTAATGGTAACAATACTTTATATGAGAAATTCAGACAAAAGTGTGTCCTCCTTAAGAAAAACAAACCTGAAAGTCAGACCATAGATGTGCTAGTTCAATCTCATGGATTCCATTAAAAGCCCCTTCCTTTGAAACTTTGTTTTAATATGTCAGTCAGACAGTCAGTGACTAAGAGGAGCTAAATGAACCAAAAAGGAGCTAGATCTAGCCCCAAAAGAGCTAAATTGGCAAATTTTGTTTCGGTATGTCAGTCAGACAGTCAATGACTTAGAGGAGCTAAAGGCACCAAAAAGGAGCTAGATCTAGCTCCAAAAGAGCTAAATTGACAAATTTTGTTTTGGTATGTCAGTCAGAGACTCACAGGAGCTAAATGCACCAAAAAGGAGCTAGATCGGCAAATTTTGTTTCGGTATGTCAGCCTCTCGGTCAGTGACGGTCATAGGTACTAGCAATGCTAGCATATCTAATAAAAAGGAGTCCTTACTATTTTTGTATCTTTGCGCTATATTTAAAACTGGTTGCAAATTTTAATCGTAATAAAATCGTATAACAACAAAGAGAATTTTCTCTCATCAAAGATCACCTGAGTTCAGTTCCGAGAAGCTCCTCACACTACCTCTCGTGGAGCCCCACACCGGACCTCACCTCACTTGTGCAAGCTGTTTGTTGCTTTCAAATGGGACATTAAAAACTGTGTTGCTTAGTAATGTTAGCCATGGTTTCTGAGTTGTCAACCTAAGCCACATTGCAAATACAGGATGGCACAAAAGTCACTCTCCGTTTTAAAATTTGAATAACTTATTATCTATAGTTTTGAGAAGGGTCATTAATATTCAAATGGTTCTTTTCTATAGTTTTGAAAAGGGTCATTAATATTCAAGTGGTTCTTCGAAAGATTGAAATCCTTCTTGTTTGGCCTTGTCGGCTAGAATATGCCGACTGCATCCCCTGCTGGGTGGTAAGACCCTCCTAAACAGGGGCCACCTGTTTTTGCACCAAACTCACAAGACTCTAGTTAAAAAAAATAACCGTATACCAAAGTCATAAGACTCTATCTAAATAAAACAAAACCTTTCACCAAAGTCGCAAGATTCTAATTAGGAAAAAAATAACCGTTCACCAAAGTCGCAAGACTCTAGTTAAAAAAAATAACTGTTCACTAAAGTCACAAGACTCTATTTAAATAAAACAAAACCTTTCACCAAAGTCGCAAGACTCTATTTTGGGGAATTTTAAACTAATTTTGGCATTGAATGACCCATCAAGGGTTGAAAAGCCACTAAACAAATCAATCAATCAATCAATCAATCAATCCTTCTTGTTGTTTGTGTTGTAAATATGACGTTTCGGCCGATCCATTCTTCAGCCTTCTTCAGGTGTAAAATCCACCATAACTTCTGTTTAACCCATCACACTCGGATTTTACGCCTGAAGAAGGCCGAAGAATGGATTGGCCGAAACGTCATGTTTACAACACAAACAACAAGAAGGAGTTCAATCCCTTTAGATATATCTATTTTGGACCTTGGAAATTACTTTGAACTAATGATGGACCATAACATCTCGCAAATGCCTCAAAGTCAAACCCTTTCTAAGCAATGTTCCATGATACCTTGTAATGTATCCGGCTCCAATGCTCTATTTCTTGTCGAATATTATTCTTCAGTTCCAGGAGTGTTTGAGGCTTGTTTACATGAACTCTTTTAGATAAAGGAAAAAAAATCAAGAGCAGTCAAATCTGGCAAACGTGGCTGCGAGTTAATTTCTGATCCACGTGAAATTAATCTACGAAGCTGAAAATGGAAGGCATTTGCGGAATGTTATATTCCACAATTAGTCCAAAGTAATTTCAAAGGTCCAAAATAAATATATAAAATTTCTTTACCTTTTTATCAAAAAGGTTTTTCAAGTTTTGAAGTGGAAAGTCACTTTTGTACCACCCTATATTACGACATAACATTATCTGATTTTTCTCTCTTCTTTTTTTTTTCAATCATTTTTTTTTTACCTACCTACCTCCGGTGTGTCTAATAAAATCCAAAAAGATATGCACTCTACTGTCACAAGTTACTACCTTCAGATTATGAGCTTCTGCATGGCGTAATGGTTAGCAAGTTAGCTGAACAGACCATTACTACTGTAGTGAGTGCAATCCTCATTGAGTGTCCTATAGATATGGCCTTGTGCCAGGATTAGCTAAACAATAGATACTATTAATACAGTCAGATTCATCATCATCATCCATTATAAATCCATTGCTGGATAAAGGTCTTTCCCATCTCATGCCATGATGACCACGATTGTGCTGATCTCTGCCATGTCTTACTGGCAAACCATTCTATCATCCCTCCATCTTGTC
>VCCN01005145.1:2994794-3015710 GCA_006491835.1 Architeuthis dux | reverse complement strand
TATATATATATGGGTCATTCCACATCAAGTGGATCAATTTTGGGAAAGTGCCCCATTTGACGATCTCAGATTTTGCTCTAACTTTGCACACATGTTCATTTGGGTTTGAAATGAAGTCCTATAAAGTTTAGCTGAATATCATTACTCGTTCAGTCACTATGGATCCAAGAACATGGACTACTTTGTTCAAAGCGACAATGACCAAATCTTTCTTTTCCATTATCAACTAGCAACCATTCCACAACAGGGCTTCTACTGCACTGAAAATTTGTTCTCAGGGTTAACTTCATATGTAGCTCCTAATAGAGCATAGAAATTTTGTTTAATGACATTGCGAATTTGGTATTTCATTTATTTGTACACAGTTCTTATTCATCTTTTATTAGTAGTAAGGATAAAAGAGGAGAACTTAGTAGGCAAAATATGTTTAAACATGAAATTTAGTGTGACAAGATGGAACCACTACCCACCCCTTCTTTCTCAGGTTAGATTTTATAAAATAAGATATCAAACCTGAAGATGTGATCGTCTTAATGGATTTTGCAGAAAATTATTCATTTATAGTACAAGATGCAGCTCAAGGTTTCCATTGGGAGAACAGTCAAGCAACACTGCATCCATTTGTTATGTACCACAAAATTTCTTATGGAAGAATGCCAGTTGATATTAGTAGTAAGAGTTTTTGTGTTATAAGTGACTGTCTGAAGCATGACACAGTTTCAGTCCATGTCTTTCTAAAGAAATTGTTTGAATTTCTAAAAGAAAACCTTCCCTGAACATTTGATATCACAAGGAAGATTTTGATGGCATAACAGCTGAATGGATTTTTTTTGCTGTCAGTTATGGAAAAACAGCTTGTGATGGTGTAGGAGGTACAGTAAAGAGATTGCCCGCTCGTGCAAGCTTACAGAGACCAATAACTGGTCAAATTCTGACACCTGCTGACCTCTTTGAATTCTGCCAAAAATAAGTGTATGGAATTACCTTCTTTTTGTGTCATCAGAAAAAATACAAGCTGAGAGGGAAGCACAGGAGATAAGATTTGAGCAAGGACATACAGTTGCTGAAACTCGGAAAAAGATCATCATTTTGTTCCCGTAAATGATTCAAGTTAGCCGAGTTTCATGAGACAAGATCTTTCATGGCAAATGTTGGGATCTACAGTGACATTGATAGAAGAGAGTTAAAAGTGCAACCAGGCCAATATGTGGCATTTTTTTTTTAGGGTTTCTGGTGAATTGGAAAAACAAAAAGACGCATATATCACATTTATGCATCCTCATGGGCCAAAGAGACTGTTTCACTGGCCATCCACACAAGACTGTTGCTGTGTTCCAGAGCAGCATATCCTGACAACTATTGCTGCACCTACACAAAGATTTGTGAGGTCATTAAACTAAATGTCAATACTTTATTAGAACCGGTGATGGAAGTGGGTTTGGGGAACTAGGTATAAGATAAGGTTGGAATTTGGGGGGCTAGGTATATGTTAAAGTCTCCATTAGTAGACATTGAACATACAAAAACCCTGGAAATTGAGAAGTAGGTATATACTGTATCCCTGCATACCCCCCTCCATTTCAACCAATGATTAGAACATGAAAGAATCAAGACACCAACTTGAAAATCTAGCCCCAAGTATTTTAAACATTGCTCTTTTCAGTGGTTTTTTAGAGAAAATTGTGCATGTACATTTATGCCTTTAAAAATGGTGCATTTTTGTCATTTTCTAATTCGGGCCATTTTTGAGACCTCATATCTCAGGATCTAGAAAGATCCAGATTGTAACATTTTGTAGTGCATTGACATCACTTTCTTCTTTGCTAGACAGAGCACACAAAGTTGGCTAGGTCCTGAGTAATTACTTTAAAATGGCTTCTTGGAAATACCAATGAAATTTGGAGCCCACTTTGACATCTTTTTCTGAAAAAAATGATGCTTTCTAGAGCTAGGCTGATAACATTTTCAAAATCTACATATGAAATTGAGAACAAATCTTCAGTGCAGTAGAAGTACCTGTTGTAGAATGGTTGCTAGTTGAAAATGGAAGAAAGAATTTGGTGGTCATTGCTTTGAACAAAGTAGTCCTTGTTCTTGGGTTCATAGTGCCTGAACAAGTAAAGATATTGAGCTAAAATTCTACAGGACTTCATTTCAAACTCAAAAGAACCTGTGTGCAAAGTTAGAGCAAAATCTGAGATGGTCGAGTGGGGACCACTGGTCCACTTGACATTGAATGATCTCTATATATATATATCTATATATCCATATCCACATCCACATCCACTCCAGTGGTCCATAGGATTCAAACCCTTGGTTTAAAGGGTGGGATCAGCCCTGGGCAAGTCGCACTTCTCCTTAAAACTTCACTGTTCAGGCTGGTGTGTTATTCTGCTCATAGGGACTGCTGTGGATTACCCTCCACAAAAATCTTTGTTCGCGAAGCCAAGCCACATTTGGTTAAATTGCAAAAACTGTTAACAATATTGACCTGATAAACATCTACAAAATGACACGCAGCATGGATGCAGTAAACTCTGTTTCTGTTAACATGTTCAAAAACAACCTAACAAAAGAAACTAGCTTACCACACAAATATAAACCTTTCTAAAATACTCAAACCTTAAATGCCAACCCCTATTACATCTGTTATATGTGTCTTCAGTTGGCCCTACTCTTTATGATATTTATATTATGCACTGGTGATTGATTTGCATATCAATTGTGGGGCTGGGATGTTAGCCAATCATGGACATGTTGGGTAGTGTTGAGGATTAAATTTGAGGTAACATATTTCTACGTAACACGATTCTTGTATAATACTAGTATTAGAGTTTGATGTGAAAAATAGGTATAAAATTGTAGACTCTTGTATAACATTGGTACTCATTTCGGTAGTTCCACATGTTTTTCTGTTTCGATGTTCCAAATTTGTGTGCTGCAATACTGCAGTTATACAATAAGTGCCCACTATTTTTATGTTGTGTACTGTTATGATGGTAATTATTTTAATTTCATCAAATAAAATAACATAATGGTTTGCCATGTAAGTCAAATATATTTTTTTTTGGGCGGGGGGCATTACCTCTGTCATCAAATGGGCTTAATTTCAGTAAATTATAAAAAATATTTCTGAATATATTTGAATAAAGCATGACGCTCCCCTATTTTCGCTCAAATTTGGGTACAAAACCTTTCCTGTTATACACAAACAAATACAGTAAATAAATATCTGTCAACTGAAAAGTCTAATAATATAGCATCTTCAGATGTGATGACCTGAATTTGAAATTCCAAGCACTTTTATTTGGGTTGTCTAACTCTTTCAGAAAGAAAATAGTTTCTCAGGTTTCAACTATGCGTGACCCCATCTTAAATGGGCAGTGGGGAAGGGCTACTTTGGTCACACTCTACTTCACCAAAAGTCAAGGCCACCTTCATCTTAAAGCTTTTGTCATTCACTACTTCGAACCTTCACTTTTTCTTTATTAAAATATATATCTCCAAGTTGATGATTGGACGATATTAGTACAGATGTATGTATTTACAGCAATACCTTGAATAGTGCCATTTTTGATGTAGTACAGTTAAGGTATTGTTGTACAGATTTTGATTAATGCAGGTTATGATGTAGTACAGTTAAGGTATTGCTATGCAGGTTTTGATGTAGTACAGTTTTGGTATTGCTGTACAGGTTTTAATGTAGTACAGTTAAGGTATTGCTGTACAGGTTTTGATGTAATACAGTTAAGGTATTGCTGTATTATATATCTTATACCTTTCTTTTCTCCCCTGTCCCTTCCTACCATGTCTCTCACACATAGTAACAGTAGCAGCCATCAGTCGAGCCAGTACACTTGTACTCTTATAACTGTCATGGACTAATTCTCATTAAATTGAGAGATCACTAGTGATATCAGGGCCTACCTGGAATTACAAAAGCCTTCTTGTAATTTTATTTGGGTTAAAAGTGGTACCAAACAATCAAATGTTAAACCTGTATTCAACCCAAGCCATCTCATTAAGAAACCACAAAACTCAACCTTAATTAAAAAGTTCTGTTAAGGACCTGAGGTTAATTGGTTCACCTGTCATTGTGGTATCTACTCCCACCTCCGATTAGAGACACTGACACCTACATGTCAATGTTAAATGGTGGGTGGGTGGCTGTGTGAGTGTTACCAGAAATAACAGTTTGCCAAAATTACCATGATTACAGCTACTGGTTGATAATGCCTGAACAGCAGTGAATCTACTCAGCACTGTATTGATATTATGTTTTTCACAAACATATGAATTTATGAAGAACACTGAAAGTGTAAATGGAGTTGCAGGTGGCCTAATAGTTAACAACACAGAGAATGGAATACCAAATTCAAACTATGGCTTGGACAGTTTGCATTCACTTTACACTAATGCCCTTGGGAAAGGCATGAATCCACTTCTCCTTCCAGCTATGGGTCAATAGCAGAGCATTTAGAGCCCTTTAGCTTTGTAGGGCAGTTCATCTTGAGCCCTTTAGCTTTGTAGGGCAGTCCATCTTGAGCCCTTTAGCTTTGTAAGGCAGTCCATCTTGAGCCCTTTAGCTTTGTAGGGCAGTCCATCTTGAGCCCTTCAGCTTTGTAAGGCAGTCCTTCTTGGGTGTTGGGCTAGCACCCAAGCCCTATGAAAACCCACAATTGCTACAAACTATAGTTGGATCTCAATGGATTATTCCCGAAATGGAGACAAAAATAATTGTCTCATGTATCGTGTAACATGCGACGCAACTTTGCTTTTCTAAACATGTATCATAAGTACTCGATTGACTGCTCGGTAGAAAAGAGTACATTATAATACTTTGAAGTTACTTAATAGTTTTCTTATGTTTCTTGGTGGGATTGAATCTGTGCAACCTGGCGCTAATGAAACCTCAGCATTTTGCACACTCCTCATGCTGTTTGCGCTGCACAGCGTGATGCTGGCCTTAATTGGCCCCCATTCCCTAGTTTTGGCATCAAAATGGTCCTTCTCCTAAACTGGTTTGCAACCATGGATTGAGTCTGCCCTGCTATTTACCCATAGCTGGGGGCAGAAGAGACGGATCCATGCATTTCCTTTAACTGATTCCGGCATTAAATAACCCACCAGGGGTTGATATGCCAATAAACCAAACAGTCAATCAATCAATCCATGCCTTTCCCAAGGGCATTAGTGAACACAAACTGTCTCAGCTGGAGTTTGAACCCAGCTCGCAAATTCCATTCTTTGTGGTGTTAACTGTTATGCCACACTGCGCCTCTAAAGCCAGACCTGCGAGTTGTGAGAAATTACCACTAAAAATAGATTTATAGAAAAGCTATGAAAAACTTTACTTCCAATTTTCACTTTGGGATAAGACCTCGATTATATACTGGTTTATGATGCTAGGAAAAGACAATGTGGAGACTTGGAATAATTTGCAAGAAATTATTTGATACCTTAACATGTTTCGACTTATGTCATTTTCAAAAGGAAATCAGAGAAAGTGATAAGTCGGAGAAATGATGTGTCTGCATAGACCAAGGTTTCTATCTGAATCCATGGTCCATGCAGACACATCATTTCTCCAACTTCCTTTTGAAAACTACTTTAATAAGTCGAAACATGTTAAGGTATTAAATAATTTCTTGCAAATTATTGTGAGTCTCCACACTGTCTTTTCCTAGTATCATTATGTCGGATAATCTTTATCCTATTGTACACCATACTGGTTTATATATATTTTATGAATACAAGGTCAATGGGTTTTAGAAAAAAAGTTGAAAAATAAAAATTTTTCTTACCTGATGTGACCTGTTTAAAATTGGATTTTCTACCACTCAAGTATATTGAATACAGCTTCTCAATTTCAACGCTGTATTCTTCAAATTTAATATTTAAAAGTTTACAGGGCTGAGTTCAGCTAGTACTGGACCTGTAGCATATGTTATAAAGGGACCCTAAATTTGTTTAAATATGCATAAGTATTAAAACCCATACATTTTTTACTTGCATTGCATAGTAAAGTAATTATATTTTTTCATTCGCTATACAGCCAGATAATAAGTCATGTCTGACATTTCAGTAATAGTATTACTTCATTTTAATTTTGATCTTTGAGCAGTGGCTATGACTTCAGTTTCAAATACCTTCATATTTCAATCCTTATGTATTATTTGATGAAGTATTGTAACATACCACTTTTTATTAAATTTGACTAGTTTTTACTTTCATCCTAATTTTAGCTTTTTTTTTAATACAACTATAAAAGCAACTAGGCATAAAACTAGTCTCCCTCTGGCAATGAGGGTGTGAGTTCGTTTCTCACTGAAGTCATACTCTTTATTTCTGATTGCGCTGTTTTTCGTTGCCATAAAAACAGTGGCCCGAATTAATAAGTTGTATAACAAAAAACAACTAAAATTAGGATGAAGGTAAAAATTAGTCAAATTTAATAAAAGGAGGTACCGTCATATTTATGTGTTGTATATATATATATCACATAGATACCACTCTCCCATTAATTACTGTGTTAAATAATAACCCCAATTAAAGGTGATAATTGGCTAAAACCTTGAACAATCAGTTCTGCATAAAATTTGTGGGCAGAATAGTACTATGTAATAGAGCAAGTGCAGAATCACTAAATTGGAATTGATAACTTGCAAGCATTTAGCGTGGGGCCCTTGAAATTGTGGGGCCCATAGCATTTGCTACATAGTTAATTGGGTATTATCTGTTTATTACTCAGTGTTAATATGATATCTTCATGCACTGATTAAAATATAACACATTATCACTTGTCTACAACTCTAAGAAGAGTCATTAACATACCAAATTTTGTTTGGATAATTGAATCTCTTTTCGTGTCCTTGATGTTGTCAATGCAACATTTGGACCTATCCATTCTATGGCCTTCTTCAGGTGTACTCTCTATATAGAAAGAGAGCATCTCGTTTTTTCAGTAGCGTAAAGCAAAAAGACTTTCTCTTTCTCTACAGACAGTACACCCGAAGAAGGCCGTAGAATGGATCACCCGAAATATTCTGTTGACACTATCAAGGACACTTATTCTAAATACAGCCATGCATTGACTTGCGTCCCAGTTATGTTGGTGGTATGGACGCAACCCAATCTGGGTGTAAGACAATCATTATAGGGTCAAATGAAATATGTATACAGACTGCACAACATAAGATACCATGACACATTTACACAAACCTCTATATTATACATACGTCTTTGTTTGTCACTTTCTGAAGAGAAAGGAACAAATGTCATCCATTACATTTCTTTCATTAGCTCAACCGAGCAAGGTATCTGCTCTTTTACCTTTTCCTTCTTGGTCTGGAGAACCTGAAACAAACATAATGTATAAACTGCGTTCTCTTTAACAAGCTAACAATAGCATGACGGAATTACAGTTAATGGGTTTTAAGCTCTTATGGGGACGTATCTGCGATTGGACCTCAGTCAGTTGGGTACTCATAAATCATTCTTAAAAGACCGGAAACTTTTCCGTTTCTATATAAATTCATTTAGCCACAAGTTTTTATCTTTAACCTCTATGTCAGTGTTTCTCAACCAGCCCAACGTGCCCCCAATGACACCTAGCTATATGTCAACACACCCCGATTTCTTGTTCTTCAACCTTGCAAATAAATGGATTCATAACCCAAACAGGAATATTCATATAAATCCGATCTTTAAAGTGCTTCTCAAAATTTTGAAAACAACAGCAAGGGAGATAATTTTAAATGTTTATCCATAGAATAACAGTAACACTACAGGGTATTAAGCAACATAATTTTCCCCTTACCAGTTACTTACTTGTATAGAAGTAATGGTTGGCGAAGTTGGTATTTAATAACGGCCTAGTGCTAATTCCTTCTCATTTGTAAGCAGATACTACTAAACAACAGCCATTTGTAAATCAGAATTATAGATATTTATAGAATCTCCATAACGCCCCTTCAAATGCCACCTTAAGGCCCTTAGTCACCTCAACACCCCTTTGAAATGAATCAACCCCCCTGCCAAGGGGGTGCTAGTGCCACGTTGAGAACCACTGCTCTATGTTAATAACGACTTTTCTCAATTCATAAAGATTTGAATCCGTATTCAATAAATAGATATTTGTACTTAATTTTTTGTTCGGTTACTAATCTTTTCTTGAATAGTTGTACTAAGTACTATGTTGGGTCAACTTACAACAGATTCTTTTGGTAAAAAAAATAATCTAAAAATTTGCGATACTTTAGGTTTATTAATAGAAGTTATCATATTGCAGTGTTTACGCCATAAATTTAGACGTAAAGGTATCAACTCATTTCATGTTTATCAACTCATTTGATATGTTTGTTATCAACTTTTTGAGCAAAAGAAACTACTTCCAATTTTTTTTTAAATCTGACAAATCATATATGCAATAAGAGCCGTGTCTGTCACACTTATAGTATCAGTAGCAGACATTTGGCATGCAACCTTATTTCAACCCCACTAGAAGAATTATAAAGGAATATTGGCCACCTTATTTTTTTTTCAGTTCATATCTAGAATTGCCTCAAATTATATCTAGAATTATCTAGATTTTAATGCCGTTTATCTAGAAATATATCCAGATACTATTTTATTAAGTCCTCTCCCATGGCCACATTTAAAGACGTTTTTCAGTTAAAGGAAAACTGTTTTTACAAAAGTTTAAATATTTTCAAAACTTATAAGTCATTTAAGCTTCAGTCAGAGTGGCATTTGACCCTGAAGCAGCCAGTCTTGCTAAATGCTGAATTTTATTTTAAAAATACACATTATGCAATGTGAAATATGGTAACAATCGTATTGTCTGTCATATAATACATGTTTCAACCTGGGATCATCTAGGGCAGGACCAGACAAAGGTTTTCGCAACATCCCACTCACTGTTATAAAACAATAGGTACTATGTCTATGTATAATTAATTTTTAGTTGTAATCTAACTGTGACGAAATATAAAAACAAATAAAGATCTCCTCGGGGGCGATGTTGCCCCTGTTGAGAACGACTGCCCTAAACCATGACCTTTGTGGTATAATGCACAGATATTGCTCTCATTGACAATGACTGCTCTATATTATCTAATTCCTTTAGCCAAATAAATACTCCCATCAAGTAGTTTGACTGTACATCTTCCAAAAGGAACATTGTTTCCCATTATGTAATGCCTTATCTTGGCTAAACCAAGTACATTTCATAATAAATTGTTTACAGAAGATATTTAGAGCTTCACGACAACCTACTCATGCTTGCATAAAGAAATAACACGATAATGGAAATTGAATTTAATAATTAAAACAATTCTTTATGAAAACACATGTAATTCATCAAATGGGAGTTGCTTCCCCTCATTTCTTGACTTTGCCGACATAAAATGGAAGATTGCCTTTTTTTTTCTTTTTTTTCTTTCAAGAAATATCCATTTGCATGTGACAATCTATTGCCCCCTTGAGCGCAATACTGCTCCTGTTGAGAATAACTACCCTAAACCATGATCTTTGTGGTATAATGCACCGGGTGATTTTTAGTGCATTTTTTTTTTTTCTGGTATGTGTGTGTGTGGGGGGGGGGTATACATGGTGTGAAATACAGTAATTAGAAGTTGCTATATTTGTTTTTTTTTCTACTATCCTTTTTTCAGTTTGAAAGTTATATAATTTTATTAATGATAATATCAATTAAATAATGAACTAGCAAGAAATATTGATATGCTTTTTTCAAATGGCTGATAAAATTTTATCAATAATAACTTGGCATACTTTTAAAAACGTTTTTGATCAGCGATGTTAATTTAAACATATCTGGTTTAAGCTCAAACTTGTTTGTAAGCATTATTAACTTGGGCAAAATTTTACAACTTTTCGATGCAAGTCTACCTGTATACTTGTAAAATCTACCCAATATCTATATCGTCATCAGCCATTTCAGGTCCACTGCTGGACCAAGGCCTTTCCCATTTCTGGGAAGGTAGTGGTTAATTAAGCTCACCTGTAACCACTATTTTCTGGTGACCTGGTTTTGAATTTGGGGTTGTCCTCCTAGACTGGTTGCATCCCAAGAATCCAATCTGTGGTGATATTTTACCCATAGCTGAGGAGGGGGGGAAGAAGAGATGGATTCATGCCTTTCCCAAGTGTATTAGAGCAAAGTGAACGTAAACAGCCTTAGTCAGAGATTGAACTTATCCATATAAAAGAATTCTGTCATTTTTTATGGGTACTATGCTAGTATATATATATAACATATATATTGCTCATTTACCCACCTGAATGGCTTAAATATCATAAGCAAAACAAATGTAGAGTTGAAAATGGCCTAAACAATTGTAACATGTTCATCAGAAGACCTACACAAGACGGAACTATGTTCATAAAAACGTTGATTTTTAAAATTTTAAGATTTTTCTTTTTAAAAAGAATTTTGAAGATTTAGAATTTTAACATTTATAACGTCCAGAACACTGAAATTGAAAATAATTTTCATTTTCAAAACAAATGTAGATATTCATTGGGTTAATCCATCTCTGGCAAAAGGGCAATTTCATAGGGCACCCAATAAGGAACAAATTCACGTGCAGTAGCTCACAAGACTAGACTAGCTTGCTAAACGTTAATTTATGGCTGGTTCACGTGTCTCATCTGAAGTTATTTATCAAATAAGGCCCAAGGGAGATAAGTCAGGTGGATTTGTTGTATTTCCATTGCCGTGAGCATTTTGATAATAAAGATTAATTATCCTGCTTAATTTGTGCTTTGAAGTGGTCTAAATAGATAGTTGGGTTGGATTACAACTGGGCAGGAACAAGTTGCCTTTTATTAAATAGATAATCATAGGATTAGCCGCATCAGTTGTTTACATGATGCTAGTATGAATTAAATCCAGCTAATAATGAATGCTAAGTGAAAACAGGTCTGGTTAGTTGCTCAAAAGAAACTGTCACATGTCTTTTGGCAGCATGCTGTGTTGGGGGTAATCAATTAGGATTTTTTTTTTACTCCTACTATATATATGCATATACATGTCTGGCTAGTCACTTAAAAGAAACCGTCACATGACCAAAGTCTTTTGGCAAGCATACCGTGTTGGGGGTGATCAATTAAAAAATTGGGAAAAAAAGGGTGATCAATGAATAAGTTACTTCTCTCACCTTTTGTTGGGCAGTGATTTTAAAAAAAACAAGCGTGAATGCTGCCGGATACAAACTAAGGAACCAATTTAGCATAAACTTACATTGTAAATTGATCCACCCACTGAAAACCTATTTAGAGGGAATTTTGAAAAAACAGGGGAAAAAAAAGTTTTTTCTAGACATAATAAGGAGTAAATGTTTAAATTTTCAGCACTCTAGCTCCATTGATGCGGCCTGTACATATGATATATACATAGCCAGCCGGACCAACTTAAAAACTGAAGAAACCTATGTTGACAGTTTGGGTTGCCAGTTTCCAATGTCTTACTCTCTCAGTTCTTTTGCTAAATTAAATACAAATAGGGAGATGATATTCAAGGAAGATCTTTATTATCAGTCGTTAGTTTTAATAATTAATTAGTTATTTATTCGCCCCCCACAAGGGCAGAATGTGACACATGGTAAAGTTTGAAGTGGGGTCCCTCATACCTACGTGTGAGTGGTTCCAGAAACTGTCCAGTTCCCTCAGCACTTCCCTTTTTGGGTTGCCTCAGGCATCAGGCAATGAACCCAACCCTATAAGTGCAACAGGGAGATACAGCATTGTATACTTTTTGTGTCCTCAGGGAAATCCTGGGCCAGGTTACTTTTAATAATTAAGTGTGTGATATATCCAGTTCTGGATGAGATCAAACTATTGATTTACTGTATACAAAACCAAGCGATGCATGAGGATCTACTGATTGGATTTGGTATCAATCACTTGTGAGATCAGTAAACAAATGACTTAAACCAGGAATCTTCCTGGCTATGAATGAAGTATAGTCCTTGTTTTTTGACAATGAGTTTCAATGACTTAAAGCGGTGATTCCCAAAGTGTGTGCTCCCCAGTGTGCCGCAGCTGCCCAGTGTGCCGCAGGATATTCAAAACTTGATAATTTGAGGCAATCGTAATTCAGTGTGTTCATGCACAGTCACAATGATAGGAAGTGACATCTGAGATTTGAGAATCTGTCTGGTGAACAACGGCTCACCTATCCCACTGGTAATTATGATTATTAAAAGAGGAAACAAATATATAACCTTTTTATGAATGTAAATTACATGTTAATTTTTTTACCTAACTAACCTAACAACATGAATGTAGATGCAATAACTTCAGTAGTTACGTCAGTAACTACTGAACAATTGCATCTACATTCATGTTGGGGTGACGTGAAAAAATCCTTATGCACTTATAAGGGGGCCGTGATTCAAAAAAGTGTGGGAATCATTGACTTAATCCAGTCTCTGGAAATTACTAATCCAGTACCTCTAAATTTTTTCTGGAAATTACTAATCCAGTCCCTATTAATTCTTTCTGGAAATTATTAATCCAGTCCCTATGTTTTTTCTGGAAATTATTAATCCAGTCCCTATAAAAAAAACAAAATTCTGGAAATTATTAATCCAGTCCCAATTTAAAAAAAACCTGGAAATTATTAATCCAGTCCCTATTAATTTTTTATGGAAATTATTAATCCAGCCCCTCTTAATTTTTTCTGGAAATTATTAATCCAGTCCCTATTAAATTTTTTCCTGAAAATTATTAATCCTGTCGCTTTTGCATTTTTCTGGAAATTATCCATCCTGTCCCACTTAAATTTTCTGGGAATTATTTATCCAGTTCCTCTTTAATTTTTTCTGGAAATTATTAATTCATTCTTGCTTTTATAACAGCGACTGATGGGTCGCAAAACTGTTTCGTCTCATCAAAAGGGGTCGCCAAAAATGTCGACACATCAGAAAGGGTCGCAAATGAAAAAGGTTTGAGAACCCCTGCCCTTACACTAACATTAAACTGTGAGACTAGCTTGTTATGTTAACCATTGCTCTGCAGTGTGTGCCCTAGAGGAATAAGTGCTTGTTACCAGTGGTAACACCTTTGTGTGCAATTGTTGCGCACCACCATCTGCTAAATATAAGTAGCCCAGTGGCGGAGACGTAAGTTGCTACTCTCTGTCCCCGGACATCAAAGCAGGGGAACCAGGCTGTCCATGTGACACACACACACACTCACCTTTTCATCCTTCCTTCCTTCCTTCCTTCCCCCGTTCTTTCTTCTTGATATTATTATATCTTATTAGCTTCACCATTAGTAGCAACATTGACTACGGGACACGCTTCTCGGGGTGATCGTATAGCAGTTGGTGTGAAGACATACACACACACGGTTTACCGGGGGAAACACAAGCATACCTGAGAACTGGAATCAGTTTGGTTCTAGATGTTTCTAATTTATTGGTAAGTCATTCTATTGAATGTATTTATATATACATATTAGGGGTCGGGAACTGAACGTTTCAAAGGTTGATTTGACCCATACCTGTATTTTTCTAATTGATCTATCCTATCACAGCACAATGTAGGGAAGGTGGTCCCGATTGTAGTTTCACACCCTCGCACAGTTTGTTAAAAACGGCGTACAATTAAAAACGATTTAATTTATTCAAAGCAAATAACAATATAATTTATGTATTTACTTCTGATTTTTTTTATTTGTGCGCCGTTTATAACATCGAGTGTGCGAAACTTTACAATCGGGACCACCTTCCCTACGTTGTGCCGAATGTATTTTATATTAGGGGCGGAGGCTAGATATTTTGGAGGTTGGTTTGACCCAGGTGAAAACTTGCCTAGCCTTTTTCAACATTCATATTTCGTTTTACGTAAAGTCAAAATTGACACACACACACAGGGCCGTCCTATCGCATGAACACACTACCGAGCACTTGCCCTGTGGGCCGGCGTTTTTAGAGGCCCCGAAATTCGATTTGATAAAAACTTTATGTGCTCAGGGCGAGGGGGAGTTGTGGCCCATGTACATTGTTTGGCCCGGGGGTCTCAAATATTGTTAAGATGGCCCTGCACACACACACACACACACACACACACAATGTGTAGCTCTAAATTGAGACACCGAGTGTTTATCTGTTGCGTATGTCTTGAACAAATGTGTAATTTATTAGACTTTTGCATAATTCCAAATGACTATCTGTCTATGTGTAGTACGTGTATCTATCTACTACTTATATTTCTCTGTATATATATTTACTTTTGTATGTGTTTCTTCTTATGTGTGCGTCTGTATCCATTTTATTTATGTGTACACCTGAGCCTGTATATATTTTATTTGTGTGTGTGTGTTTATCTGTTTTAACTTATTTGTATGTGTTTATCTGTTTTAACTTATTTGTATGTGTTTATCTGTTTTAACTTATTTGTGTGTGTTTATCTGTCTTATTTATTTATGTGTGTTTATCTGTCTTATTTATTTGTGTGTCTCTGTATCTGTTTCTTTATATGTGTGTCTGTTTATATATAAAATATTTGAAGGCTCAAGTTATGTGAGATTAGATACCCGTGTCCACTGTACAATTCCTGATATTTTCTCTTAGAGAAAATCATTGTTATGATTTCTGATACAAACCTTTACACATGCATAGTTCCCTCTAAGCTATGCGCGCGCGCACACGTTTTGCAACCAGCGCACAAAGGAAATTAATGTGTGCATAAAAGGTTAGTAACCTAAATTAATGTAGTAATTAATAATTATACTTATAATTATTGAGAGTAATCTCTTAGTTAAGTTAACTGTTTCTATTAACTTTAGTTGTTTTGGGTTGTTTTTTCCCCTTCAAATACCACATATTTGTAATGGATGTTCTTATTAATTTATTTCAACATTTCATTACATAAAAAAGAAATACTCATTATTAATGTTTTATTTAATGAATGGAACAACAAACTGAACACAGGTGTACCTTGAGTAGTGTGGTTAATTAATTTCAAAATGTTCCGTGCTGTTCAAGACTTATTATAATATAATAATGTGTTTTATTTTCCACTTTCCGGTTTACATTTAGTTATATTAATTTGTACAGCAATACCATAATCGCACTACACCAAAACTGCACTATTCAAAGTATTTCTGTAGTTCAAAGTATATAATAAAATCTTAACTAAACACGTTACTTCGTAGAATGATGCAGCCATACTTGTATTATTATATTAAAACATGCCAATACAGTTTTATTAGCCATGATAGATAGACTGTACCAAGATTATCTTGAAACAATTTCAAGTTTATATTTACACAATATAAGATTTGTGCCCACACTGACTACTACTAAATAGAGGGAACATTGCTTGCAAGTTTTATTATTTTTCTAATTGATCTATCCTATCACAACCATAAGAAATTAATTAATGATTATAATTAGGGCCGGATTAGGCTTAATAGGGGCCTAAAGCACAGGTCAATTTGGGCCCCCCTCCCCCAAAGATATATATATGATGATGATGATGAAAAAACTAAATTGATTTAACATAAACATCTGTGTATAAGCCGAGAATTTGACCATAATCTGAGACCCCAAAAATGGTTTGAATGTACACGAGTATTTTGGATGGTATTTCAGTACTTTTACGTATATTTTTTTCATATCTGGAATATCAGAAATACTATTTTGTTTTCTAAAATGAAAAATAAATGAATAAAAAGGGCTGTAATTGATTCATAAAACTTTATATTATACATGATGTACATTATACAGAGTAGATGGTAACGATACAAGTTATTTAATGTGACATGACATCACTTAATTCTATTCAACGAAGTGTGGAGCAGGGGGTGCCATGATAGGAAAAAACCAATAATTATTTAGGGAATTCTCTTAACAAGTTTTTCTATAATATTGTGATGAACATGATATATTAACTTTCTTTTTTCACATACTGTGAACCCTCGTTGAGGCGGACTAGGGGACGGTTGTCCGTTTTAGCTGATTGCCCGAGTTAACCGATGGTAGGGGTTAATAAGATATTGAAAGTATATACATTGAAGATAATACATCATATAACTATATAAAATATATATATTACATATATATTTTAAAATGTGTGATTGGTCTAAAGTTTCCGAATGCAAATTCTACCCGTTCACCGGTTCGCGAGTGTAAACAAGTTTTCAAACCGGATTATCTCCGGTTTATATTGTCTCTACAGAAATAATTTTTAGTTGATAATTTTCTACAATCTTTCTTTTATTAATAACACATTTTCTACAATCTTTCTTTTATTAATAACACAAAGCGGGCACTTCCAGAAACAAACACTAGTGTCCTCTCTAGCCGACACGGACGGTCACTCTCTTAACACTCTGTTGCCAACTCGGAAAACATTTTCGCGCTAGTCTGTCTGCCAAAAAGCTCTAAACTTTTTTTTTTTTAAATAGCCAGAAATGGCTCCAAAACCACCAAAAAGACACTATTGATGGTCAAAAATAACCAGAAAATGGCCAAAATGTTTTAGGCGCAAACGCACTTTTTGAATTGCCGAAACAAGAAACGCGCTGAATCGGCAACACTGTCTTAACAGATCTCGTCCGTTTTATCCGATATCCGGATTAACGGGGTCGTTTTAGCGTCGGTTCATTGTATTTGCAGTACTCATTTCAAACTTATCATTTGGATAAAGATAGGGGAGGGGTCAAAAGGTCATATTCGAATCTATTTAGCGACAACCCTGTTACTAGAAAAGAATAATACCATCATTTTATATGGGTACATTAAGTCGGGATTACATTGAACTTTGAAACCTCCCTCACCCTAGGTGAGAAGACCTGATCCCCCAGCGGACGCCCATGAAACACAACCATGTGGTTCCCTTAACAAAGCAGGTGTTGGGGAATGACCCCGTATATAATCTTTGGATTCGCCCGAGTGCTTTGTTGGCGGCAGGGTGACATCTGTGAACTTAGTGTTGCTGAAAAATGGATTGTTCTGGTTCGTATATTAATGACCACAATTTTCTTCAACAAATAAAAAAGTCTTGGCAAATTTCTTGAATTATACACCTGACAAAGGCTGAATACTGTCTCCTCCCAGTGGCGTGGATGAGGTTGGGTGGTGGGGATATTTGGAAATACCCTCGGGTCTCCAATGGAAGGGGGCCCCAAAAGCTTTATAAATAGTAGTTCCGTGAAGCTATGTGTTGTTTTTTTGTTTGTTTTTTTTTTGGGGGGGGGGTCGAAGAAAATTGTAATTATTTTGTTCAGTAATGATTATACTAATTATTCGGAAGACATCGGAAGAATACTTTATTTTTAAAATCTTTTCGAGTTTTTTAAATTTTTCCAAAAGGTCAACAAAATGGCGGCTAATTAAAAAATAGTTTTAAACTTAAAATTGACTTTTAAGAGCACAATTCTACGTTGAAACTTTTTTCTTTTTTTACGGACACATATTTGGACTTTATTCTTTCTAACAAAAACAAGAAAAAGGTTACGAACAAGTTTTTAAATTTTAATTTACGTTTTAAAATTGGGTGTCAAAGTGCCCCAGAGATACCTATAAAAGTTCACCCATTGCATTTCTACTGACTAAATATTGGAGGGGGCCTTTCAAGGAGTCAAGCCCCCAAGGGGGCCCAAATCTCTGGCCCCTCCTAAATGTTGTGTTGTCAACATCAAGGAGGGGGAAAAAGAGATTTGATTTTCTGGAAAAAAAAAACCTTGGAATGTTAATGACTCTTCTCAAAGTTCTAGACAATAATCACAGGGTTTCAGCTTTTCTTATCACTGTTCACTGATTTTACTCTTTACTTTGCCTAATGTTAGTCATTTTCTGCACTAACAAACTAAATATATATATATATTAGAAACAGTCAACCAAAACTGTCAACATATGTTTCTACAGTTTTCAAGTTGGTCTGGCTATGTATGTACAGTATCGTCCATAAATAAGTACCACTATTTTATAGAAATTTAATTTTCTTCTAAACCAAACCTGGCAGGATTTTATTATTTCTAGTGGAATATTACACAATAAAAACGGATATTATCAGGTATTATTTATGACCAAACTCTACAGCATTGAAACTGTTGCCAAAAATATTTTTTTGTAGTGTTGTACTCATCTTTCGGACAGCAATATATTCATATTTTTGGCAACAGTTTCAATGCTGTAGAGTTTAGTCATAAATAATACCTGATAATATCCGTTTTATGGCCAATACTGTATGTATCAAGCATACAGGCTGCACCAATGGAGCTAGAGAGCTGAAAATTTGAACATTTACTTCTAGAAACAACCATAAACGTTTTTTTGTTTTTCTAACCCCCCCCCCGTTTTTTTTTTGGGGGGGGGACAATTTACAATCTAAGTCTATGCTAAATCGGTCCCTGCATTCTTGCTTTTTTTTTTTTGTTGAAAATTTGGACTTTTCAGTGATCCAACAAAGTCCTCCCTCTTTAGTGTTATCCCTAGCATTGCTCTTTCCATGGTTCTCTGTGCAATTCTAAGTTGGTTCTCGATTTTGTTTTGTTAATTTTCATGTTTCGCATTTGTAAGTCATAGCTGGCGTTATGCATTCATTGTAGACTTTCCGCTCTAGCACATTGGCAAGAAGCTCTTCAATATGTCTCTATTCATACCAAATGATTTGCAGCCGATCATTATGTATCATTTTATTTCGCTTTCATGGTTTTTCTCTAACTTTATTATCTGTCCTAGATAAATATATTCTTCAACCTCTTCTAGGGCCTCGCCCTCTATTCTTATGGTTTTTTGGGGGACTTTATTGTTGAACATCACTTTTGTCTTTGTTCTGTTAAAAATATATATTTTTAGTATAAATGTAAACAGAATAAAAACAGTCAAAATAAGAGAATTCCCTGGTGTGAAGTTAGGTTTTCCAGGAATATCTGACAGTTAAAAACTTTCTGTTGTGGTGAAACTAACAATTGGCAAAGGAAATTCTCATTACCGACGACAAGCACAGACAGACTTTTAAAGGGTGGCGAAGTTCAGCTTGCCCATGGTGCCAAGAACCCTAGGGCCGACCCTGCACATACACGTGAGGTTCCCCACACTTAACCGATCTTGTGTCGCAGAGAAAAACTGGACAATTGAAAAACAAATTGTATCTTTGTGCAGAAATTAGGTGACATGTATGTCATTGGTTTGTCAAGTGCCAATGATATACACAAGAAATGGAACAAAACAGGCCTGGCTAGTCATTCATGATGAATGAGTTGGGGGTGATCAATTAAAAAATTTGAAAAGGGGGTGATCAATGAATGGCATGCTAGTTATTACTTCTGCCAATGAAGTTGGACAGAGGTTATATATTTACCATGTTTGTCTGTCTTTGTTTGCTTGTCTATACAATATATGCAAAAGTTCTCAATGAATTTCAATGAAATTTTGTAGAAGGGTAGGTCATGGGCTCCAGGAAGAAGGGATTATATTTTGGGGCAGATCCAGGAATTCTTTTCTGATTGTGTTAATGTACGCATTGGCAGAAATATGCACTCTCTGAGTGCTGACTAGTGTTGTTCAGCAAGCCTCTTGGTGCCAATAGGGATTCATACATGTCAATTCTCAATGTTGAGAATGAGGGGGGGGGTGCTTCTAGGGGTTTTGAAGTTTAGAAGTTTATTTAAAACATGTTTCAAAATCTGTATATGTGATCTTGTTGGTCTGACCATCTTCCAAAATTTGAAAATTGTGTTCCAGGGCATATCAGCTACTGAAATTAAGTGTTGTATAGAAGTATATTTAATACATGTTTCAAAAGCTTTAAGTGTGATCTTTCAAAATAATGTGACTTCTATAAAAAAAAATCGATCTTTTTTTTTTTTTTTTAAATTAAAATTTTTTATTAGAAATTTAAACCAATTTAATAAATCTAACACTTTTTATAAAATGCGTGAGAATGTATCAAAATGCGTGTGTCTCACACAGAATGTGTGAAACTCGGAAGGTATGGGGGTTCCTGTTTTTAATTGCATGCCTCTTTCATCTTCTGTGCATAAGTCTTGTTTG
Source organism: Architeuthis dux (assembly GCA_006491835.1). Classification (NCBI taxonomy): domain Eukaryota; kingdom Metazoa; phylum Mollusca; class Cephalopoda; order Oegopsida; family Architeuthidae; genus Architeuthis; species Architeuthis dux. Next base: position 2,995,681 of record VCCN01005145.1, on the reverse strand, counting down.
TTTACTCCCTGTTTTCATGTTCAAATCTGTTAACAATTAGACATTCACTAATTTTCTTCACTTTCTGACGGTTTGTTTTAAAAGTAAACATTGGTAGCAAGAACATAGTTAAGCAAAATGCTGAACAAGTTTTAGATGAAGTGGAATTGAGCCAGACAACCAGATCACAGAGGAGGAACTGTTGATACAGATGATTATACTGTCTTGAAATCTGACAATGTGACACTGGGTGGGCATCTGTGACATGCAATGTGTACAGTGAAAGAGTTCAATAATAATAGGACAGGGATAAAAGGAACCTTTATCAATCCGCTTCAAATGTAAGTGCATCTTGTCGCCAGTTGACCAAGTAAGTACACTGCCAAAACAAGAAACGTGCTAAATCGGCAACACTGCTTGTGGTAGCTTACAAGCCTAGCACCATAACCACTGCTTGGTGATTGCCATTCTAGCTCTTGTATGAGTGGTATATTGTTGGGAGTTGGTGAAACTTGTTGCCTATGGTTAAGTCATACATTTTTGACAATTATAGATATTATAGATATAACAGCTGTTATATCTATAATATCGATAGCTGATATCTTTCAAGAGTTGTTATATCTCTGGTTGATTCTTTGTAGTTAATCATGCTGCTACTTATGTTTGATACTAAGTACTTGTTAGTACCACTCTGAGCAGTCATACTTATAGTATATTGAATTGTTGGGTTCATCATTCAATCTCTATATTGACTTAGTCTCAAATGTTATGGTTGTCAATAGCTGACCTGCAAATCACATATCAGGATCTACCGTAAGATCGCCCAGGGCGGTAAAACGGAAAAACCGCCAAATTTGGGTGAAAAGAATGGACCAAATAATAGCCCTGGGCCATTATTTAAAGGCCAT
>VCCN01005145.1:2978052-2991537 GCA_006491835.1 Architeuthis dux | reverse complement strand
CCACATATATATATATACATATATAATATAAAAATGAGAATGTAGGATGATATACTTTAAGACCAAAGGCCCTGTCGGCGGGGGGCCTAGAATACGCCAGCTGCATCCCCTGCAGAGGGGTAGAACCCCTCCTCCCAACCAGGGGCCACCTGTTCTTTCACCAAAGTTGCAGGACTCTAGTTAAGGAAAGGTAACATTTCACCAAACTCTCAAGACTCTATTTTAAAAAGATTTTAAACTGATTTAGGTATTAAATGACCCATCAAGGGTTGATATGCCGCTAAACAAATCAAGCAATCAATCAATCAATCATTTGCGACGAAAAATAATTCCTGTATTTCTCGGCTGATAAGACACCCTTTTTTTCATGAAAATCCCTGCATCTTAGCACTCAAAGGCCAAGTTGTAGAGAGGGGTTTGCTAACGAAAAATACCTAGCTAATTATAGTGTGTCTTACCATTTGTAGCGTCTTATCAGCCAGGAAATACAGTAGGTTCTTCTATTCAAGTTGTTTTTGTTTTTTTAGAAATAGAGTAAGCAAATAGTTTTATTTGTTATTAATTTCAAATAATAAAACATTAAAAAGGTTTTTAAAAACATAAGTTTTGAAAATCTTTTTAAAACACCAATGGAGCAAGTTTTATCAATTGCGTTTTAGACAAAAGAGAAACAGGTCTGGTTAGTCACTCAATAGAAAATATCATGTGACAACGTCATGGCAGCATGCTGTGTTGGGGGTGATCAATTAAAAAAAAATTAGAAAATGGGGTGATCAATGAATAAGTTATTTCTCTCTCCTTTTATTGGATCAATAAAAAGTCTGAATTTTTAAAAAAAACTATGAACACTACCTGATACAAACTAAGAGACCAATTTAGCATGAACTTACATTGTAAATTGAACCTCCCATAAAACATTAAATCCGTTTTTTCTAAACATGAGGAGTAAATGCTTCAATTTTCAGCCCTCTAACTCCATAGATAACCAGCGAGCCAGACCAACTTAAAACTGAAGAAAGTTGACAGTTTTGGTTTACGTTTTCTAATGACTGGCTTCTGCACAATCTCTCTAAGAAACAATAACCATATTCTGATGTACTTTGTCCAGATCTAAATAAAGATAAGTGTTTGCTGATATATGATCTTCAACAAAACACCTTGTAATCACAACACCTGAACTACTTCTCAAGGCGAAAAAAATACTGAACTCCTTTCTACTTATCTACTTACTTATTACTGCCTCAATGAATAAATAAATAAAAATGGCGCCTGAGATATTTTGATTCACCAAATTCACTCGTGTATAATGCGAGAGGGAAAGAGTTAATTTGGGTTGAGATAAATGGATTTGTGGTTTTTATTCTTTTCAAAACTCCGAATAGAAACTGTCCAACGGTTTGTGTAGTGGCAGTCGGGTGGGGGAGTATAGTCTAAGGTGAGAGATAAGGGTACAGAGATCGCATTGTACTCTGTTTAAATATGGTAGACTTTGTTGATGACAACAATGGCAAGTAATACTCAAGATCTTCAGTTGCTTGTGGATGATTGATATCAACAGCTATGCAGGAAACATTGGTCTTACCATCAGTGCCAAAAGACCAAGAAAATGTTGGACCTCAAGTGCTAACAGATGTCTTCATTGACCAATAGAAAATTGAGGAGATAGAATTTCACATACCTTGGCAGTTCCATCAGCAACACTAATGACCTTGACCAGAGCTGGGCAACACACAAGCAAACTAATTGGTTGTTCAAATGGTTCATTTCTATAGTTTTGAGAAGGGTCATTAATAGTCAAATGGTTCTTTTCTATAGTTTTCAGAAGGGTCATTAATATTCAAATGGTTCTTTTCTATAGTTTTCAGAAGGGTCATTAATATTCAAATGGTTCTTTGGACGATTGAACTCCTTCTTGTTATTTGTGTTGTAAACACATTTCAGCCCATCCATTCTTCGGCCTTCTTCAGGTGTAAAATCCGAGTGTGACAGAAATTATGTTTAAAGGGGGCTAGCCCTTATAGCGCATGCGGATTTCAACCCGATGTGGCTTCCTCTTCTCAACTAATCTAAACCCGATAGGACAAAGACACAGAAACACCCGGGCCTGAAGAAGGCCAAAGAATGGATCGGCTGAAACGTTATGTTTGCAACACAAATAACAAGGAGTTCAATCGTTCGAAGAACCATTTGAATAATTGCTTGTTTTTTAAAAATATTCTCTCATAGTTCAAAAGGAAGTGTTATTTGTTTTTTGCAATACAAATTTATAGGTGGCACCACAGTACCAATTGTAGTAAGCATTAGTTATGTTGTTTTTATGACTTTTGATAGCAGGTTCCACTTTATGTGGATGTATAGGAGAGTTTGAATAAGGGACAAGGTTTCCTTATTTCAAATCATCTGACCACTTCCAACTGCCTGAAAAGGCAGGGAATAAAGGACCTCTGTTTGAATGCTTACTGGTCACTTTATATGTGCATCCCCTGGTTAACTCCACATCAGCACCTGGAGACATGTCCTTGGTCATGTGATTCTGCCACATGTCATGTTACCGAATATGAGAAATGTGTCCTCTGATCATGCTAATCATGATCCTCTTTGGTTACACCATGTTGTTGAATATATTACATGTTATATGACTCTTGAACATGTTGATTTGCCAAAAGATCAAACATTCATGTGCATACGTACATCAATAAGTCCAAAGCCTAATTATGAAAAAAAGCATTTATTTTACACAACAAATATTTATTTTTAAACATAATCTCCTCCTTTGACAATGCACTTAATTCAGTGGTGAATATTAATCACATAGATCGAACATTATACAGTGAAAAATTTCAGATCAAAATTCAGCTAATGACTGTCAGGCTACGGGCTTATTGATCCACTCTCATATTCATACATTCCTTTTTAGTCTGTCTATACAGTATCTCCTAAAGTTCTCAATGAATTTCAGTGAAATATTTTGGGGCAATGAAAAATTGGTTAAATTGGGGATCTAGGAATTTTTTCCCCGTTTGATAAAGATTTTTCTTCTTTTTTTTTTCCATACAAATATGTATTCACTCATGTTCACAATGAATTCCAATGACGTTTTTTAGAAGGGTGGGCAGGTCCAGGAAGAATTGACTAAATTTTGGGGCTGATTGAGGAATTTTTTACAGTTAGCTCTCTTGCATCGTAGGTATATATAAACTGATTTTCATTCAGTTTTTTTAGTGAAAATAGCATTGGCAGAGGTATGCGCTCTCCCAGTGCTTTCTAGTTTTTTTATCTTCTTGAAGCTATCAAGCTGACTTGATTCCCCCCAACCGCCTCCTTGATTTCAAATCCCCACCCCTCAATCCAGATTCTGCTGTTGATCCTGTTCAGCTTCTGTCGCCTGTCGATTAAATAACTAGCCGGCGCCACCCCAACCTTTGTTACTCCTTTTATTCTTTGACTCCATAAATAATGTCACTTATGACATGTCTGGTCTATACAACAACACAACAGATTATATTACCCTTGTTCAGTTTGGACTTTTTATTTAACAGACAAGGGCTCACAAAGTTGGCCACGTCCTGAGTAATAATTACTTACTCAGAAACACCAATGAAATTTGGAGCCCGCTTTGACATCTTTTTCTGAAGAAAGATGCTTTCTAGAGCTAGGCTGATAACATTTTCAAAATCAACATCTGAAGTTGACCCCGAGAACAAATTTTCAGTGCAGTAGAAGTTCCTGCTGTGGAATGGTTGCTAGTTGAAAATGGAAAAAGAAAATCTGGTCGTTGTCGCTTCGAACAAAGTAGTCGTTGTTCTTGGATCCATAGTGACTGAACGAGTAAAGATATTGAGCTAAAGTTTTACAGGACTTCATTTCAAACCCAAATGAACCTGTGAGCAAAGTTAGAGCAAAATCTGAGATGTTCGAGTGGGGACCATTGGTCCACTGGACACGGAATGACCCCATAGGGAAAACTACATTTTTTAAAAAAACCTGATCCCTTATACAGTGAGTGCAAAAAGTATCCGATACATTTCAAAAGGTTTATTTTAACATCCTTATACAGATTCAGAATTGACTTTATCTTATTAACTAACATTTATAATAGTTTTCTGTACTTACAAACTTTTGATATAAACCAAAGACTCAAATTTTAATGTGTGTATGTTTGTTTTGCAGGACAAGGAAAAATTGGACACCATGTTGGAAGTCTTGAAGAATGCAGTAACGCAACAACCACCAGCCACAATTTTAGAGTTAGAACCAAGTTGGAGGAATATTGTGGCTAATTCTTCTGTAAGCATTACATCTTTTTTTTCCCCCTTCCTATTGAAAATAACTTCACCTGAGAAGCTACAAGCTGATTACTTAAAATCATCAATATCGAAGAAGTAACATATACCTAAAGTAACCATCATCGAAGAAGTAACATATACCTAAAGTAACTATCATCCAAGAAGTAACATATACCTAAAGTAACCGTCATGGAAGAAGTAACATATACCTAAAGTAACTGTCATTGAAGAAGTAACATATACCTAAAGTAACAGTCATTGAAGAAGTAACATATACCTAAAGTAACCGTCATCGAAGAAGTAACATATACCTAAAGTAACCGTCATCGAAGAAGTAACATATAGCTAAAGTAACCATGATCGAAGAAGTAACATATACCTAAAGTAACCATCATCAAAGAAGTAACATATACCTAAAGTAACCATCATCGAAGAAGTAACATATACCTAAAGTAACCATGATTGAAGAAGTAACATATACCTAAAGTAACCGTCATCGAAGAAGTAACATATGCCTAAAGTAACCGTCATCGATGAAGTAACATATACCTAAAGTAACCGTCATCGATGAAGTAACATATACCTAAAGTAACCGTCATCGAAGAAGTAACATATACCTAAAGTAACCGTCATCGAAGAAGTAACATATACCTAAAGTAGCCATCTATTTTATAGTTATAGTGTTGTGAATTTATTTTTACCTTACTTAAAATTGAGTCGAATCATTTCATCTTTCACTGTTTTTAATATATACATATATATAGTCTGTAGAAACATTTTGTTTTCCTGTATATGTTTAAAATTTGTTAAAAAAATGCCAATAGTGAACGATATATCCCCTGAGCGGTTGTTGCATCACTTCTGTCATCAAATCGTCCTAATTTTAATAACGTATGAATTTTTTCTGCATACATTCGAGTATAGCTCTACCCCCTCCCTATTTTCGCTCAGATTTAGGTACCAAATTATTTGTGTCATACACTAAGAAATATGGTATATTCTTCTCAACAAACCTAAACCCGACAAGACAAAGACACAGAAACACCCGGGCCATGTGCTATAAGGGTTATCCCCTTTAAACATAAACTGTTTAACCCTTCACTCGGATTTTACACATGAAGAAGGCCAAAGAATGGATAGGCCGAAACGTTGTGTTTACAACACAAACAACAAGGAGTTCAATCGTCCGAACAATATGAATATTAATGACCCTTCTCAAAACTATACAAAATATGGTATATTCTTTTAGACATATGTATTATTATTGTATGGAGTTGTTTTTTTAAAATTTATAATTCCTCTTGTTTTGGTAAATAGATGGTTATTTTGCTTGCTTACTTATATCGACGATGAGGTTCTCTATTCCTCTTCTTGGTATCATCATTGGGGAGGGTTTTGTCTTTGGCGTCCATGACTTCATTGGTAACTTATCAAGCCAATGTACTGGATGCACACAGATTGCAACAAGTCTGGCAAGCAGTACTGTTCTCAGGCACTGGTGACACTAGAGACATCCTCTTGTGTCTGCAGCCAGGGCGTTGGTTCTTGGATATATTTCCAGAAGCGGGCAAAAGTTATATTTAGAATATATCTTGGAGGCAACCCAGTTACCAGCAAAGAATAATACTGTCTTTTTTATATGGGTACATTAAGTTTGGGTTACATAAAACAATTGTACAACACCATTATCCTTAAATTAATTACTCAGTTACTCTTAGTTTAAATATTTCCTTACCATAAGAATTTAAATTCATTTTTGTTTCGTTTATATTATTTCTTTCTTATTTGGGCAAATGTTGCATCTTTTTTTTTTTTTTAAATGAGCCTGTCTAGACAAAAATTAACTTTCCTAGACAAAAACAAAATATACTTGTCGGATATTATCTAGCAGGATTACAGATTTGAACAGATGGGAAGATAATCCAAGCTTTAACTCAGAGACTTACCCAAAACAGGCATTGGAATAGCGTCGGATTTGGAAATCAAAACCAAAACCATCCCCTTGAGGCAGGTCTTTTGATATCCAAAAGCAAAATATTACCACATCCATTAAATTTCATGGGGGACTTTATATAATCAATCATAACCCTACCTGTTATGTAATTTAATCAAATGAGTTAAGGATGATTCTAAGACTGTATAAATTATTGGTTGATAAAAGTGTCGTCTGATAATGTGTTGTAACACAAACGTTAAAAATTATTTTGTGCACAAGACTTGAGTCACTCGCCTGGTGATTGATGAGAGAGAAAATGTCAAATAAAATTGCACTGTTCAGACAGACAGACAGACCGACAGGAAGCAACCTGTTATATAGCAGGGCCGTCGGAACTGGGAGGGCTTCAGACCCCCCCATAATTTGCTAATATGTGTTCCTTATTTTTACGAAAAACACTACAAAATGCTAGCTTTAAGATTACAGAATGAATAAATAAACCAATTATCCCCTTCAATTATTTTTTGCTAGTTCATAGGTGTATAAATAGTTTGTGGATGACTTGAAAAATACATTGATTTCTGACAGATTTTGAAGCTCTATTTTCAAAAATTCCCAAAGCAGCCTTTTGTTCATAATTATCTTCATCAATTAGATATCTAAATATCATCAGTTATCCATCAATTAAATAGTGCACTTTTTACAATAGGGGTGTTTTCTAGCGATCTAAAGGGTGTGGTCTAAAAAAAAGTTTTTCCGCTTTGCTCGCAGCCCCGAAATATGAGTTTCATTCTGACGGCACTGTATAGAGATATAGAAAGACTGAATGCAGAGAGCATCTCTTTGAGATACAGTAGCTTGCTAAAGAAATATGAAGAAATCTCCCTTTTGAAATCAATTTAGATGGAACCATCTGAGAAGTACAAGCCTCCCCCGTTATAACACTGTTTGTTATAGCATGGTTCAGGTTATAGTGCTGGTGGATGGTGGACCCCAAAATATTAATCTAGCTCCAAAATAGCTAAATTGATCACAGCTAGGTTATAACACAGTTGGCTTTCTTGGACACCAACACCCATGTTATAACAGGGGACACCTGTATTAATGTGACAGCTACAAATATGAAATGTCATTATAAATTTTCTTTTTTTTTTTTAAATTTCTGAGATGAGGAATTATCATTATTATACACTGATTCACTTGGACTAGTGTCCTCATCTTGGTTGTTATAGTCACAAGGACGAATTAACTAGTAAGAATTAAGTGAAAGAGAGCCTTTTTTCGTTAGTCCTCACCAAAAGCTAATGTCTAGAATTTGTAATAAAAATTTTTAAAAATATGATTAAGTTGCATTTTCTTTTTCTCGCCGTCTAGAAACTCGATTCGTGGTGATAGTTTCAGGTCAAATTTTAACAGCCCTTTGATCTTGGAGAATCAAAACATTTCAACCTTTCTCCCAAACGGTCAGCCTTGCATATTTTTTTAGTTGGGTTCCTGATTAAAGTTGTCAGATTTTTGCAGTTTTGCCCGAAGAAGAGACTAATGCTGTCAAAGGTTTGTCATAAGAGAAAATTAACAATATAGGGGTATTTTGGGGCTTATTCGTTAGTCCCCACCAGACCAACATTTTCATAATCAGTGGGAATTGATATGTTAAGTTTATTTTTGTTCAAGTTATTAACAAACAAATACAATGAATGGAGAAATAAAATGATTCAGAATAATTTCCAAAAGTCACAAACCTCAAATTGAGTTCCCATCTAATGAGTACATGAATAATTATCCAGTTCATGAATAGCAATTGTCACAAAGACAAACAACAATAAATCCCATGCGATCGCTAAGTTTCACCGTCTTTTTCTCTCTGCCCGATTTTCTAGCATTCTATTTATGTCACTTTGCAAAAGGCTCAAACATTTCTGAATATTTCGGCAAATAGTGACCATAAAAATTTGCCAATCCTAAAAAAGATTCTAATTCTTTTTTATTAATGGGTGGAGAAACATCTATCTTTTGGACCAAATGTCGATCCGAAGATACACCTTCCTTTGAGATATAATATCCCCCCCAAAAGATATCTATTTTATTTGTCTTTCCCAGGTTTAGGGGTTAGGGGTCATCGTTTTCATGTTGGGGTCTAACAAAAAAGACCCTGAATTTGGGAATCTTTTTCAGCAAGAATAAGAAAATGAATCTTAATCTTTATTTTTAATCGTGTGTGTGTGTGTGCACACGTTTTGCATGTATGAGCAAACACAAAAATATTATGTATGATCTAAAAATTGTGGCCAGTTCAGTTCTGATGGTCAAAAGAAAAAATTTCTAAGCCAGGTTTACTAGGCTAGGGCTATGCCCATTCCAAAGGTGCATGTTTGGAAGGGACTTGATGCATGTGAAGCAGCCTGCCAAATTGTCATATAAAATAACTTTCTGTCTGTTGTAAGAAACTATGGCTTCAAAGTATTTAGATTACTTCTCTTCAGTGTTGTCAAGTTAGATATTTTATATCTAAATTTAGATAATTCTAAAGAGTAGAAGTCAAGGGAAATAATTCATAGAAACTATGAAGAAAGATCTTTTAGATTTTTTTAGTGCAGTTAAGATGTTGAAAATGGCCTAAACAACCGTAACATATACATCAGAAGGCATACACCAATACACAGGGCGGAACTACGTTCATAAAAATGTTAATTTTAAAATTTAAAAAAAATTTTTTTTTTAATTTTGAAGATTTAGAATTTTAATATTAATATTTAACATCTAGAACACTGAAATTGAAAATATTTTTCATTTTCATAGTTTGTTTTAGATTTTAAGATTTTTATTAGATTTCTCGAGAACCGCTGATCCAAAAATCTTCAAACTCGACCTTGCACTGCCTTGTGTGCTGTGTAATCGTGGTGCACGCACGCACGCACGCACGCACAGAGACGCAGACAGAGATTTCTTCAATTGTAGTTGGATATCAGAGCATTAAAGTAACCATTATTATTTCCCTCATATGGGCTTAAAATAAATTGAGTGTGGCTGTCTGCATCTGGAAGGAAAGCTTAATGTAATTAAAAGCAGCAAGCCCCAGTGTCCTTGCTTAAATTATGTCATGTAAAAGAAACATAAGTACATGGCAGGCTTTAAATGTGACTGCTTTCACTATTGTCAGCTGGTCTCTTAAATATAGGGCAGCGCTCGGCCTCGTATGGAAGACACTGTTTAATTTTCTGCTTCAACAATGTTAATCACACACCGCCGAGACTGTCTTTACGTAACAGGAATCAGTTTGTTCTCAATTATTGTATTCGTTACAGGCGTTCATGTGCATGACCCCACCTGCACGAAGGCTCATCCAAGCACCAGGTATGCAACTCCAGGAATGTCCTTTACCGGCTCTCTCGTTAGCTCACCTGCCCACCTTCGGGTCACTTTATAATGAATAAAAGACATAGAACTCTCCATCCACATACCTTTCGCTCCATCAGCTGATGGAATGTGAACACTAAATCTGGATTAATTACTACCTACCTACCACTGGCGTACAAACCGTTAGGGAGAGGGGATGACGACAACAGGTGGTTGTGTGCCGTTTGGTGGAAGGCTGAAATACCTAAACAAATCTAAATACATACAGGAAGAATTTACTAAAGTCATCATATATATAATAAGAGCTGTGTCTGTTACACTTATAGTAACAGCAGCCACCATCAGCCCCTCTCCCTCCCTATCCTCATATTAAACTGAAAATACCTAAACAAACTGAAAATACCAAAACAAATCTAAAAACCTACTGGAAGAATTTACTAAAATCATATATACTAGTGTAGTACCCGTTCCAAAGGTGCATGTTTGGAAGGGTCAGGACTTTATGGTGTGTGGAGCAGCCTGACATGACATCTATCATTGTTTTTAATTATTGTGTTTATGTTCTAAAAAACACAATAACTCTTAAGACTGAAAACCATTTATTGTGACAGTTAAAAAAACTTTAAAGACAATTTAAAAAAAAAAAAAAAGCTCCAAATGTGAAAATATAGGTGTAAGTACAGGTTGAGTATCCCTTATCCAACATGCCTGGGACAGGAAGTGTTTCAGATTTTGAAATATTTGTATATACATAATGAGATAGACATAAACGTTTTCTCTTTTTCTTATCAGTTACTCATAGGGGTATCTGTAGCCTTTTTTGACATTTTCAACCATGTCTTTTTACAGATGAGAGAAAAGGCAAAACATACAATGACTAATGCATGTAGATCTGGCAATGACAATAATTTGTTTTGATTGGGACTTATGTCATCTCTCATCATTTGTGATGTAAATATAGTTTTACATTTCTAAAGATAAAGACGAGAGACAAGGACAATTTTCAAGGCATTTAACTCATTCCGATACAGTAAAGAATCAGAATGAGTTAAATGCCTTGGAAATCGTCCTCGTCTCTTGTCTTTGAATCATACTACAATGAAGTCAGGTGTGGAATTTTCCACTTATGACGCCATGTTGGCTTTTAAAAAGTTTCAGATTTTGGAACATTTCGGTTTTCGGAGTTGCGCATAAGGGATACTCAACCTGTATATCCATAACTTTTATCCGTATTTCTCTTTCTCTTATCACTGTTACTCATTTTCAACCCTTTTTGACATTTTCAACAATGTCTCTTTACAGATGAGAGAATAAGCAAAGATTACAGTGATTAATGCATGTAGGTCTAGGGATGACACCATTTGTGATGTAAATATAGTTTTACATTTCTAAATGGTTACACAAAGATAACCAAGCTTTTACTGTAGTCAGAAGGAGTTAAATGCCTTGGAAATTGGCCTCGTCTCTTGTTTTTGAATCCTACTACAGTGAGGTCAGATGTAGAATTTTCCACTTGTGACATCATGTTAGCTTTTAAAAAGTTTCAGATTTTGGAACATTACAGTTTTCAGAGTTTCGGATAAGGGATACTCAACCTGTATAACTGTTCAGAGGGTTATGAGAAAGAAGTATGTCTAAAGGGTACAATAGCAAAAGATATAAACTTCATTTGATAACTGACAGAACAATCAGTAAATGTCTAGGGTTCAACTTATAATTGATAAAAATTAGCCCAGTTGATGTAATTGCAAAGTTCAATGTTTGCTATCAAAGCTTCTATCAACTGTGAATTACTGTTCCCCATTATAATCTTTCAGTTTGATGACACCATTTGTGATGTAAATATAGTTTTACATTTCTAAAGAGTTAAACAAAGATAACCAAGCTTTTACTGCAGTCTGAATGAGTTAAATGCCTTGGAAATCAGCCTTGTCTCTCGTCTTTGAATCATACAGTGAGGTCAGGTGTGGAATTTTCCACTTGTGACGTCACGTTGGCTTTTAAAATGTTTCGGATTTTGGAACATTTTGGTTTTCTGAGTTTTGGGTAAGGGGTATTTATAATGAGAAATACGCATTTTCTCTCGTCTTCTTAATGCAAATACATATTTTTTATTTGTAACTTAAGAAATTAAAGTGAATGTTACATTTACTTGTTTCCGTTCTCTCTCGCCTGATTTGTTTTCCTTGGGGTAATGTAACGTTAGAGAGCGGGGACAAAACTGTAAAATTATCTCCTTTGTCTCCCTTTGGCCATTAGGTGAATTTTTTTTTTTCTATTCAATTCACAGAAGAGCTCCATAATTTTCAATTCTATTCATTGAAGAATTCCCCCTGTGAATTACAAGCAATCCGGGAGTTAAAGAAAAATATTTTAAAATTACCAAAAAGTGCTTGGACTTTTTGGTAATTTTTTAATATTTGAATTTGCCAGTATGAATTTAAGAGTTAAAATACAAGATTTAAAAATGTCTTTTCTTTTTCTTTCATTGTACAGGAATTGCCAAAAGAGGTACAAAGTCAGCAAGAAGTTATCTGGGAACTTTTATGTACGGAAGCTGCCTACATCGAATCTCTAAAAGTCATTACAGATGTAAGTTTTTAATTCCAGTTCATTAATAACTGGGTTTTCTTTTTTTTTTAAATCAAAAACATTGATTTATCTATCTATATGATGAACAGTGTGACTTTTTCTGTTTGTTTCTCTGTCAGTTTCTCTGTCAGTGATAATGGACTCTTCCTCTTAAAGGTAACAATTTTGCTGATAAAAATATCTCCTACCTACCATTTGAAACAATGGACTCTTCCACTTAAACGGGTTCAGCAACTTTTTAAGAAAACTTCAGATGAGGTATTTCTGTGGAGTTTGAGCAGTTCCTTTACATTCTCTTACTTTAAGATTTAATAGTTGACTACTTTAAAGCTGTGAATACGGCTATGGCCGGCCACATCTGGAGAGAGAATGGCGACCATCTTCCTCTTGATTATTGACAGAGTACGATGTTGGAAGCAGAGAAAAATCAAAATGTCGGCTAAATGCATTCGCCAGACAGGTGCGGAGTTCAACCCGGCTTCTGCTTATCAACAAGACAGACACCTACGCCCTGCGCTATAAGGGTTACCACTTTTAAAAAAATATAATTTCTGTTTAACCTATCGTACTCGGATTTTACACCTGAAGAAGGCCAAAGAAAGGGTCAGCCAAAACGAAACTGAACAAGGAGTTCAATCGTCCGAAGAACCATTTGATTTTTGAAGTTAATCCCCGTTAAAACGTCTGAAACAAAAATAAACAATCATTGTATCTAAAACAAAAGAAAATATTATCGTCTGAAATGCAATATAATTCATTGGGAAACAAAAAAATTATAAATATAAAGTGAATACCTTGGTTATAACCACTGTATAGTCTGCTTTCTTTCTTTCTTTCTTGTACTTTCTAATTTTCTTACTCAAGACTTGATTTAAAAAAAGAATTGTGTGACATAAAAAAAGTTTTTAAAAATATTCCTCTTTCTTTGCCCACTCTCTTTATCCTTTTCTTATGAACGCTATAAACCAATTCAAATTTGGTCTGAATGAAAAATGTTTTGCCATTCATAAAACTGTCGACTTACAGTTAAAAAAGGTGTTTGATGATTATCGAATCTTGTTGATAAATATAAAATATATTTTTATGCAATTTTATTTTTTCAGTTATTTATGTTCTGTTTGCGGAAAGTACAGGATAAACTTCCAGCTATTATGAAAGAGGTAAGATGGCCATGTGTAAAATCCCCTTCCTACCATGATTTGGGCTTTGCAGCCTTTTGGCTAAGATCAAAGTGTAGTATCTATTCTTCGAAGCCGTCATGGCCTCGAAGTTCGGAGAAACACAACCCATATGGGGTCCTGTGGCATGCTCGGG
>VCCN01005145.1:2965619-2977636 GCA_006491835.1 Architeuthis dux | reverse complement strand
TTCAAAACCGGCATGTCCTCGAAGTTCAGCGATCACCATTAGCATTTTGACTTACATACCTCCAACATTTAGAGTAGAATTACACAAGGAAGTAGAAGTAGGAGCAGAGTTTGACCCTGGAGCAGCCAGGCTTGTTCATAATATATTTTCTATGTCTGTGTACAAAGGAAATATTGGCCTCTGCTCACTTGCTGTACATGCTTTTAGTATTTGCTGTGTCACATAAATGTAGTCACTAGAGTGATTGAAAGTTTGGACATATTTGTTGAATAAACTCTACTCATTGTTTATAACTTCGAGAAGAGTCATTAACATACCAAGTTTTGTTTAGACAACCCAATCTCTTCTTCCCATCTTTGATGTTGACACATTTCGTAGAATGAATCAGCCAAAATAAGAGATTCGATTGTCCAAACAAAAATTTGAAATTATACTCCTGGTATTATGGGTTACATAAACAGGATGAAGTGTATGTCAAGCACCCTAAAAATTGTTGAATCAAAAAGGGACACATTTTGTCTCGACACCGGAAATGTTCAAAGATACGTACATTCGATAAAAAGTATGGTGTTTTTATGTAACAAATTTTCAAAGTTACTAAGATACTTTCTCCTGGAAAAATAAAAAGTATTTTTTGTGCTTTCAATCCAACTATTCTTCGTAAAACTAGGTTTTGGCTTTTATAGCGATTATTAGAGTTTAAATTTTACATTCAATCACCAACTGTCATTTTAATAAAGCGTAATAAAAACATTTCTGGTGTCGAGGCAAAATGTGTCCCTTTTCGATTGGACAATTTTCAGGGTGCATGATGTAAACATGATCCCATAAACATCTAAATAAAATAGCCATATTCTGTCAGTAATGCTTACCCTAATTACTGACCACTGACAATCCCTTTCTTCCTGATTTACAATGCACAACATACAGATTTAATGCTGAAATAAATTTTAGGTGAAAACTGTAAAATTTGATGCTTAATCATCAAACCCCCTAAAAAGTCTGATTTAAAAAAAAACAAACCTAGCTGACACAAACTAAGAGATCAATTTAGAATAAATCTACATAGTAAATTGACCCCCGCCCTAAAAACCTATTAGGAGGGTCAGATTTTAAAAAACATAGACATAATAAGGAGTTAATGTTGAAATTTTCAGTCCTCTAGCTCCATTGATGCGGCTTGTAGGTACAATACATACGTACATACATACATAGCCAGCCAGCCAGACCAACTCAAAAACTGAAGAAACCTATTTTGACAGTTTTGGTTGATGGTTTTGGTTGACAGTTTCTGATAATAAAAAGTAATACTTTAAACGTCATAAAATATGATCCGCATAAAGTATGAGCCGCATACCAGCAGCCTACGGTTCGCATACCGGCATACACGCACCACACTTTGAGCAGCTGTGGCCTAAGGAAAATAGTATCAGAGGCGGTGTGTGGGAGACATATCTGAGGAACACTGAAAAATCTGTAAAAAATAGTTTTAAAAAATGTTTAAAAAATAATCTAAAAACAATTTATGGGGAGGGTGCAGTCTGACCTAGCACCACCACTGATATTATGCTTAGCATTATGTGATATCTTAGTTATCAGCTTAGCATTATGTGATATCTTAGTTATCAGCTCTGCATTATGTGATATCTTAGTTATCAGCTTAGCATTATGTGATATCTTAGTTATCAGCTTAGCATTATGTGATATCTTAGTTATCAGCTTAGCATTATGTGACATCTTAGTTATCAGCTTAGCATTATGTGATATCTTAGAGTTATCAGAATGCCAAAACTGATCATTGAATATTTTCCATTTCAGATTGAATGTGATAAACTCTTCAGTAACATTGTGGATGTTATCAATGCAAACAGTTCTTTATGGAAGGATTACCTTTCACGGATGCTTCAGACATCAAGAGAGACCAAACAGCCTTTGGATCCTTCATTAATGAAGGAAGGATTTAAAAAGGTAACGCTTGTTTGTTTGTTTGGGCTTTTTCTACTTGAACAATTGCCATTTTCTTTTCATTGTCAATCCTATATATTATTTTGCTTGTTTGTATGTACGACCATTACACTTTCTTAGATGAAGCATTGTCATTATTTTTTGCCTAATTTTACTTTCATCTCAATTTTGTTGCATTTTTTGTATCACAATCAATCAGGTCTTTTTACATTCTACATTCTATATTCTATCTCATCAAAAGCTTATTCTATATTTTCCTATCTATATAATATATAGAATATATATTCCGCTTAAACGATTATAGAATGTAATAACAAGAATCATAAGTTCAACGATGCATCCACCATCCTTACATCCATATCTGTCCATGTGGTTGCTTCGGTTACTAGCAAACTACAATTAGTGACAAACCTTTTAGGAGAAGAATGCTACACCCGATTGACCTGAAGGTCTGATCTAGATTTCAAATCAATCTAACTTGAAAAAGAGGAGGAAGAGGCTGGCTTTCAAAGAGAAGGAATAGAAGAGGAAGAGAAAGAGGAGCCATGTGTGATTGAGTTTCTCAATAAAAAATGATTTCTGATTTCAAAGGGATTCTAAATGAAGTAGTAGTAGAAGTAGCATTACTAGTTGTATTAGTAGTAACAGGAAGTTGAGGATGGTTCACCCAAAGGTCTGGACCAAGTTTCATATCAATCCCACCTGATACGGCTGAGAAAATTGATATTTAACATATTAAGGACTGACAGAAAGACTGGCCGAAAAGTGTCCTAAGAAATCCGTGGAAACATCTAAAAACAAAATGAACTGAATGTTGTAATAAAAAAAGAAGCAAAAATAAGATGAACAGAAAAAATAGTCAAATTTTTAAAAAAAGGATACCTGTAAACTCCTCGTAGAGAATAGGGCCACATTGCAATTTCTATAGCAAGTAGGTTTTATGGGGGTGGGGTTGCTAGCCCGATGTCCAAGATGGGCTAAAGGGCTCTAACTGCCCTGCTATTTACCCATAGCTGGAGGGAGAAGTGGATTCATGCCTTTCTCAAGGGCATTAGTAAGAAATGAACATAAGAAACCTCAGCGTGCCCTGTCGACTGTGGCCTAGAATATGTCGACTGCATCCCCTGTAGAGGGGTAAATCCCCCTCCCCCAAACAGGGGCCACCTGTTCTTTCACCAGTCGCAAGACTATTAAAAAAATTTTTTTAAAACCAAAAGAAAACCTCCAATTTTCGGAATTTTAAACTGATTTGGCATTAAATGATCCATCAAGGGTTGATATGCTGCTAAACAATGCCAGTAGTTCCTATGCCACTCTGCACCTCCTAGTAAAAAATGAATGAACCTTTTTTAATATGTGATACAGGAAGTCCACAGATTATGAATGAGTTTCATTCCTGGGTCTGTTCGTAAGTTGGATCTGTACATAAGTCAGAACATGTTACGTACAGTGCGCATCTAGCATCAGTTAGTCAAATGATTGTCTCAGTATATAGTATATATTTTACCTTTCTGTGCATAAAAACCATTAAAGAAATAATAATAATAATAATAAATCGAGATCAACAGGATGTGGGGCATGAAAACCACCATAACACCAGTGTTCATCGGAGCTCTAGGACTTGTGAAGAAGGGAACAGAAAAGTTCACCAACCATATCCCAGGTAACATCAACATCAACATCCATGTAGTCCAAAAGATCACCCTACTCGGAACAGCCCGCATACTACGGAAAGTGCTGTCGATTAAATGAAGACTCCCCTATAGCGCCCCAGGACCATACTTTGGACCCGGCTCTACAGGATGCAAAAATAAATATTAAAGAAGAAAAAAAATAATAATAATACGGACAAGTACCTTTATTTCCTTTACATTGAATGACTGTATTAAGCGGAAGTGCTGGTCTTGTTTTTCTGGTTCTGTGGACGTGCGTATATGACGCCATGATAATTTGTAGTATGGACCACGTGGATGAACTGTTAAACTAAACTAAATGAAACTAAACAGTAACGATACAATTAATTGAATAATGTTTTGAAAAACATCCAAGTTTTTCATTGTCTTAACAATAAAATTAATAAAAATGTAACCACAGAGAATGTGTGGTGGCGCAATGTTTTGATGTGCGTCACAGAGTAGTGCGCCGTTCGTTATTATGAAATGCTGCCCGTGACTCAATTTTAAAAAAAAAAAAAAAAAGTTCTTTATAGCAGTTCCATGGATGTCCGTAAATGCACCCCCACCCCCGGAAAAGTGACACAACTCATTTAATCTACTCATTTAATAGATAATAAAGTAATAGAAGTAATCTATCCAAAAAGACATCCCTGAAGAATAGAAATTCCAGAATTATTAGCTCAGTTGGTTAACACTTGAATCCTACATTATAGATGTTCACTACCATTATATTCGGATAGTACACCTGAAGAAGGCTGTAGGTGGATCGGCCGAAAAGTCATGTGAACAGCCATGGGCGTCTGTAAGGAAAAGTACTTATTTAATCTACTCATTTACAATAATAAAGTAATATAATTAATCTACTCAAAAAGACATCTCTGAAGAATAGAAATTCCAGAATTTGTAAATTATTTTTTTATTACTAAACAAAGAACAAAATGTTTGTATAACTTTTGATTCCTTTGGGCTATTAAGAAAAAATGAAAAGTTTTCTGATCCTCGGTCCGAGCTCTTTCAGAAAAATTGAGGTCCTACAAAATTTTGACCTGATCACTCTAATAATGGCGCAATCAGAAATACAGAGTAAGCCTTCTCTGAATATATCCTTGTGTGTGTGTGTCCCCCCGGAAATGTCAGTGAACACCCATGGGCAGCTTGTTCGTAAGTCCGATGTTCATAACTCAGGACTTCCTGTATTAAAATGCCTTTGAGGTTTTTTTATGTTCTTCTTGTTATTTCATCCAATTTAGACACGCTGTAATGTGTCTGGTGTATCATTGCTGCCTAAAAAGCTATTCACATGAATATCATGGCTGGTTATTAAATAATAATTATCTCATTAATATCACTTTTAATTGCTGCCAAAACAACTGACAGATTCACGAAGGAAGGACTCGGAAATTGGTTAGAGCCGAAAAGTATTCAGTGGCAACTTCAGTGGGAGTTCTTTTTTATTTGATTTACTCGTTAGAAAACGTCAACCAAAACTGTCAACATAGGTGTCTTCAAACGTTGGTCCGTTTAGTTTGTTTTATTTAACGGCACATCGACCCTTGGTGGGTCATTTAGTGCCTGATTCAGTAGGGGGAGGGGGGATCCCATGTCCCCGTGACTAGAGACTTGAGGGGGGAGAATCCTAAATCCTTGTCACTGAGACAAATGTCACGAGGACCGGGTTAAAGGGGGGGAACCAAAAACCTTCTCGGGACGAATCCTGAGCATGCTAATGGTGACCGCCTCCCGACCAGCTGGCCAAGATATCTTGCGCAACTTCTCCCAGGACGATATCCGAGGATGCCACAAGGACCCCCCGAAGGGCCATGGTTCTCTGAATTTCGAGGCCATGGCAGTTTCGAAGAACAGATACTACACTTTGATCTTAGCCAAAAGGCTGCAGAACAATCCCTAAGTTGGTCCGGCTGGCTAGCTATATATATATGTATGTATTGCGCATGCAAGCCACACCAATGGAGCTAGAGGGCTGAAAATTTAAACATTTACTACTTATTATGTCAATAAAAAACATTTTTTTGTTGTTTTTTGTAAATTTCCCCCATAATTTTTTAGTGTGGGTTCAATTTGCAATGTAAGTTTATCCTAAATTGGTCCCTTAATTTGCTTGTTTTTTCGTAATTCAGTCTTTTTTAGTGATAACTTCAACAAAAAATTAACTTATTCATTGATCACCCCTTTTTCCAATTTTTTAATTGATCACCCCTAGCACGGCATGCTGCCGAAAGACGTTTGTCACATGAGGGTTTCTATTGAGTGACTAACCAGACCTGTTTATTTTCACATTTATAAACTCTAAAAGTGACAGGTCTGGTAATCATGCAATAGAAACTATCACGCAATTTTGGCAGCATGCTGCGTTGGGGTTGATCAATTAAAAAATTGGAAAAGGCGGTGATCAATGAATAAATCACTTTTCTCATCTTTTGTTGTGTGGTGATAACTAAAAAAGAACAAGCATAAATGCTGCTGTAAAAGGGGGGGAGACAATTTAGCATAAACTTACATTGTAAATTGAACACCAACTAAAAACCTATTTGGGGGAGGAGTGTAAAAAGAAAGAAGTTTTTTCTAGATATAATAAGGAGTAAATATTTGAAATTTCAGCCCCGTAGCTCCATTTGTGTGGCCTGTGTGCGTGGCGCATAGATAGATAGATAACCAGCCAGCTAGCTAGACTCACTTAAACATTGAAGAAACCTATGTTGACGGTTTCAAATAAGTGACTGAAGATACATTTCTTTATTTTCTTCATCAGGTGACCAAAAAGTTTGTGCAGTTTTTGATGTTCTCCTTTTTTATGAGTTTTAAAAACGATAAACCTTCAGAATAATATACCTACAGTAGTAACGAGTGAAATCAACATGGTTGACTCTGTGAATTTGTCTATTGTACAAATTTAAACTTGGCACAAAAGTAGCAGAAGCAGCCCGTAGAATATGTTTCAGGGAGGTGAAGTTAATGCACGTACTGCTCAGCAGTGGTTCAGTAGGTTTTCTATTGGAAATGAGCCACTCAAAGATGCAGCTTGTAAAGCAAAAATATTATCAAATTGTGAATCCAGTTTTGTAGAACCTGTAATCAAAACTGACTGCAAGGGGCGATCAGTTAACACTGACCTATAAACAGATTTAATATTCTAATTAATTGCGCACCAAAGATAGATAAGGAAAACAAATGATTTTTCTATGCAATGTCATTGTGACGAAGAAAGAATTATGGTACCTCGAATTAAATGTCCACGCATATATGCCTGCTGTAAATGCCGCCATTTGCAATGTAAGTGAAACGCATGCACATGCAGGGAGCAGTTTTTATCAGAAAGGCAGTGAGTGAGATGCCCGTATGTTATGCCACCTTAATTTGTATACGCGAAAAGTTGCTAGCTACTTAAGGGCACAGGAGAGAGGCAAGGGCAGAACACGGTGGATCGTGATTCGTAACTGATTTGTGAACGTGGATGCCAGTGAATTCTTTGTCGGTGTACTTCCAGTCACAGTCTACCAGATTGTTTGTTCCAGACTTGTTTCAGCGTGTTTGGTTTTGCGCTATCTCCGTGAACTCCTGCACACGAGCTGTGTCGCGTGTCCTGACTCCTTTAGTGCGTTTGGTTTTGCACTATCTCTGTGAACTCCTGCACACAAGCTGTACACAAATTCTACAATGAAGTCAGCAGGCCGGATGAATTGAGGCCTCAGGGCAGGATTTTGCCCGCAGGCCATAGTTTGCCGACCCCTGATGTAAAGGACCACCAGGAAGCATTTATAATGAAGAACTGAAGACTCTTATTGGATCTAATCTGTTTGAAACCTGTCAGATGCCTGCATTAATGTTCAACGCAAGCGATGAATTATACGTCTGCATCTGCACCACATCAGAATAAGATACACATTAGGGGAATGGATACCCTACAACTCAGTGAATAAAGCAAAACAGAAATAACACAACCTGATAAAGAAAATAAATAAATGTATCTTCCGTCACCTATTTGGTTACCTCATACTTTATTTTTCTTTTACCTGGTTATTTTAGTTTAAAAAAAATGTTGAAAATGGCCTAAACAGCCTAACACATGGCCCGGGTGTTTCTGTGTCTTTGTCTTGTCGGGTTTAGATTTGTTATAGATTTGCTATAAGGGCTACCCCCCTTTAAACATAACTTCTGTTTAACCCATCACACTCAGATTTACACCTGAAGAAGGCCGAAGAATGGATCGGCCGAAACGTGTTTACAACACAATAACAATCGTCCGAAGAACCATTTGAATATTGAACCATTTTTAGAAAATATCATTAATTTTAAAATTTTAAGGTTTTTAAAAAAAATAACAAAATTTTGAGTTTTAGAATTTTAACATTTATAACGTCCAGAACACTGCAATTGAAAATAATTTTCATTTTCATAGTTTATTGTTTCTTAGTTTTGTTTTTTAATTTGTCTAAATATCTTTATCAATGTATTCGATTTCCGCAAGATATTAAGAAAAAAAGGTGTTTCCCTGAATTCTTCTCGTTGCCTCCCAGGTTTTAAACACATGCTCGTGTTCTGGCCAATGTAGGACTGGACAATGAAGGTTACAAGTTTGTTTTTTTTTCAAGAAAATGGTTAAATTCTGTATGTCCGATATCAGAATAAAGATTATTTTTTTAAATATTGATATTCTCGGATGTGACTGTCTTTTCACTTAGGCTGTTCCATATGTTTGCTACTCTTGCCAAGAGGAAATATTTTCTAACAACAGTGGAGGTCTGAATTTGTAGTTTATGGCTGTGTCCTCTGGTTTTACTGCAGATAGATGAAGTCAGCATTTTCTTATCAGGGCATTTTGAGCAATGAAGATCAGTATCCACTCTATGTATGTTATTCCGGATTCTCTAGTAGGTCAGTACGTTTTCTTCTCCCAGCCTCGGAATGGTCTTGGTGGCTCTCCTCTGAACTCTTTCTATGCATTTGAGTTGTACTGCATACCATATGTTCGCCACTCTTGCCGAGAGGAAATATTTTCTAATACCATTGGAGGTCTGAATTTGTAGTTTATGGCTGTGTCCTCTGGTTTTACTGCACATAGATGAAGTCAGCATTTTCTTATCAGGGCAGCTTTGAGCAATGAACATCAGTATCCATTCTATGTATGTTGTTCTGGATTCTATATATCCTTTTACTTTTGCTGAATGACACTGCCTTGCACAGTTCCAGGTCACCTTTAATATATTATCTTAATCTTATCTCTTAATATCAAGGGGAATAACTACTGATCAAAGTTACCTCCCTTTTCAACTTTAGGTGAATTTTTTAAATTTATTTTTTATTTTATCTGTCATAATAATGTTAACAGACTTTATTTCCACCACAGAAGAGTTCCACTGTCAAATAGGAGCGGTGTCAAGTGGTTCATGACATTGCATTTAGTGAGGGTTGTTCTTGTTATGGTGGGAAAACAAAGTGAACTCCAGCTTGGACTGGACTGGAGTTTGACAATTTCTTCAATTTGCAATCAATTAACATATAATTACAAGGCACCAGACTAACTTTTTTCACTACCATCCCGAGGGAAATGTAAATGGTCCCAAAATCAAAATGTTGTTTTTTCACTTTATTATCATCTTTATTATCAACACCATTAAAATGTTGAGGAAATAAATAATTGTCAAACTCCAGTCCAAACCTGGAGTTGACTTTGGTTTTCTACCATAACAAAAATAACAAAATGACAAGAACAATCCTCACCAAATTTTAAAAAGATATCTTCCCAGGGATCGTTTCTGGGACGGACGTGATTTTTTTTTTTTTAAATTTTTTTTTTAAATCACTTCCATCCCGGGAAAGATATTTGTTTATCCCGAACACATTTTTACCGTCCATGGGAGGACGGGACGACATTAATTTCAAGCCCTGCATTAATTTAAAAATTTTTTTTTAAATCACTTCCAACCCGGAGGCGACCCGGGGAAGATATTTGTATGTCCCGAACACATTTTTACCGTCCCTGGGACGATGGGACAACATTAATTTCAAGCCCTGCATTATGACTTAATTCGCTTCTGTTTGATATCAGTTTTTTTTTTAAATGCAAAACCATTTCATTTTTTTTCTTTTCTTCTTGTCTTTTAGTTTCCAGAATTATTCTATCCATATCAAAGATTCTGTGCCGAACAAATGGTGTGCCAAAATTACATCAAGGAAAAACTTAAAAGCAATGAATACTTCAAGAATTTTGTCACGGTGAGTTGATCATTGCTTCTCCAGTTTCACAAGAAAAATTACTTTAAAAATTTTAAAAAACATTCCTTGTCTATGACCTTTTAACAATATATGTATATCAGGGGCAGATCCAGGGGCTCTTCCAGTTTTAAGTTTTAAATCTTTTCGTCTCAATATGTGACAACCTTCAAGATTCTCTGAATTTTTCCGAATATTTGTATTTATACTGTTTTCTGAGCGTCTTCCATGTTTTAAATCTTTTCAAGACCCGTCAAATTTTTCCTAAAAATTTTTATTTATCTTATTTCAGTAGCTGATATGCCCTGAAATGCAATTTTAGCCAATCTTGTATACATAATTTTCAAAATCTTCTAGGGGAGCATGCAGAACCCCCTAAAAAGCCCCCCCCCTCCAAATTTGGAAGATGGTCAGCCAAACAGGCTGGATCTGCCCCTGTATATATCTATATACGAGGGAGAGAGAGATAGCTCAACAGAGATAGATAAAAATGGGATAAAACATACAAAGAAATGGTGGATAGAAATATATAATTTAAAGTGCAGTGTGTGGGTAATAAGTGGTGGTGTGGGTAATAGTTCTCTCTAAGTTGTGCGCATGTGCACGCGCACACATTTTACAACCAGTGCACAAAGAGATTAATGTGCGCACAAAGGTTAGTTAGCTAAAATAAAGTAGCTTTGTAAAAGCATGAGTTTTGATTTAACCATTTCCAGTAACTTTAATAAAAATAATCTGTGAATTGATGGATGTTATTGTTATTAATTTATTTCGATATTACATCCCATAAAAATAAGAAATACTCATTGATGTTTTATTTAATGGAACAACAAACTGAACAAAGTAGTTCAAAGTAGAGAATAAAATATTGACCAATGCAATCATACTTATATTGAAATCTTGACATGTTACTTCGTAGAATGAAATTATTCTTGTATTATATTAAAACATTTTTAACCCATAAGAACCCACAGTGACACCAATGTCACATACATTTTAAATGTTCTGGAAAGTACCTTATACAATTCTATCCTTGATTTTAAATCGTGAAGTGTACTAAGTAACATCTACTGAACATCCTGGTGCAGTCACGTGACTGTGTCAATTCGCCTACCAAGAATTCCATTTCCTAAACGGTTGTGTGCCTTGTCACCACATGGGAGAGACGTAACTACTTTTAAAAACCTTGTTTTTGTTACTAAAAAGTCAGTTGTAACCCATTTAACAATTCTAAAGCTTTAATAACATGTCCAATATTACATTTAACCTATTCTGACCACATTTCTTGAACAAATTGATATAACAAAAAGTTAGGAAAATATCGCTGTCACATATATGTCACTCAGGGCTTTTAGCGTTAAAATAGTCCTGGAAAAATATTACATTGCTACAACTTTACAAAATGTTTCGAATGCATTTTATGATGTATTTGTTTTTCTGTTTTATAACCCCATAATTTTCCTTCAAGGAGAAATGGGTCTGGGTTCTTAGGGGATATAGTCAGAACTCAGTAAAAAATATCATCTGATCTGGATTTATTTATATATTTGATTATTTTGGTACTAAGGCTACTTAATTTGGTCCCGTACAGCAAAAGATGTCTGGCAACCCAAAAACAATGTGAATGATAGCTATCATTCACATTGTTTTTGTTTACAAATGAGGAAAATTTCTCAAATCTTGACCGAGTTTGCTGAAATTTGACTATAATGTTGACAAAACCACAGGTATTGAAAAATTGTGAGTTACAATTGTTAAACATACAAAACACATCTCATTTAATTCACACCACACAGCATGGATGATCGCACAACGCTGCTATGTTCAAATCTCTTCTGATGATGTTGTTCACAACAACGAAATGCATAAAGATTTATCTTCATGCTTTTCTCAATCTTTCTTTGCCGCATTGTCTAATCATATCTACCATTACATATTATATGTAAATAACCAGAAAATATTGAACTTTGGAACTGCTGAATTGTTATACAGGTTCTATTTCAACTGTTTTCTGCCGGGGAACTTTATACTTTTAAGATTTTTTGAGCCCTGCAGTCCTCTCGTTTGAAAGAGACTTTGAGCCCTGCAGTCTTCCCGTTTAAAAGAGACTTTGTGCCCTGCAGTCTTCCCGTTTGAGAGAGACTT
>VCCN01005145.1:2914786-2935065 GCA_006491835.1 Architeuthis dux | reverse complement strand
GTTAATCCCTGTTAAAACATCCGAAACAAAAATAAATAATCACTGCATGAAAAATAAAACAAAAATATCATCTGAAATGCAATATAATTCATTGATGAATGAAAAAGTTATGAAGTGTACACATTAGTTATAAATACTGTATAGTCTTTCTTTCTTTCTCTCTTTCTCTCTCAATGTGTTCTTTTTCTTTCTTTCTTTCTTTCTTTCTTGTACTTTCTATTTCTTTATCTCGAGAATTGATTTAATAAAAGGAATAATATGACATAGTGTGACATAAAAAAGAAGAAAAAATCCCTTTCTTTGTCCACTCTCTCTATCCTTCCATTCTTATGAACGCTTTCAACCTATTCAAATTTGGTCTGAACGAAAGTTTTTGGCATTCATAGACCTGTCAAATGTAAAACTCAAGGCATTATTATATATTTTCCCTTATATTATAAACCACATATAGTTTTAACAAGATATCTTGTGAGAAATTTCTTTGTCTTGCGTCTTCTTACTCTGTGAAGCAGATAGTGATTCAAGACAATTCATAGATAGTAATGAAGGCAGTGAAAGCAATGATTGTCCTGAAGCAGCTGACAAGATATTTTGCCAATATGACATAATACATTGACATTGCTAGTATATAGGAACACCAAGGGGGGAAAGAGATATTTTCTTTACTAAAATCTTTTTAAAAAATTCTGCCTGGGTGCAAAAAGAACTAAATGAAGAAAAATTCTGTTCAAAACCTGCAACATTGTTTACACAATTTTTGGCAACATTTGTCAATATTTGTTTCTGTAATAAAACTATTTGTTTCCTATTGATTACAAAAAGAAGAATGTAAAGCTGATAAGAGATTTTTAAAAATAAGACTCTCTAAAAATGGACACTGACTGGTTTTCTTGAACCTTGCTAGATTTTCCAAGAAATTTGTATCCAAGAAGTGTGTATCTACTTACGCTTACAATATGAGGTGTTAAAAATGTCTTAACATCTTAAATTATGAATGCTTTGTTATTTTTTAAAACGATTTAAATAAAAGAATAATGTGACATAAGAAAGAAAAAAATAATTATTTTTTCTTTGCCCACTCTCTCTTCCGTTCCTTTTTTATGAACGCTTTGAACCTTTTTCAAATTGGTCTGGAAGAAAGTGATTTTGGCATTCATAGACCTGTCAACGTTCATCGCAGGTAAAAAGAAATGTCCTCGTCACAAGTGGTTAATGGGATAGAGAGATCAAATGATCGGAACTGTTGTGAAGTTGAGACACCAAAATGATCAATGTTTACTTTTTTAAAAACTTTATTCATTTATCAAAAGCGCATTCAATAACTAAATTCAATTCTTTCTGTTTATTGAAATATTTAGTTTTCTAATATGGGGCAGGGTATTTTTTTTCTGTTTAGCTAATTCCTATGTCTATAGAGGTCTATAGAATCCGGAACAACATACATAGAGTGGATACTGACATTCATTGCTCAAAATGCCCTGATAAGAAAATGCTGACTTCATCTATCTGCAGTAAAACCAGAGGACACAGCCATAAACTACAAATTCAGACCTCCACTGGTGCTAGAAAAAGATTTCTTCTTGGCAAGAGTAGCAAACGCATGGAACAGCCTAAGTGAAAAGACAGTCACATCTGAGAATTTTCACATATGTGACTCCCACTTGACAGCAAATCTTTCCTCTTTTGGAAAAAAGGGTATTATAGAAAATTTGGAAAAAAAAAATACAGTTTTTTTTCCATTTTAATAGTTTTGTTTTCTTATAGTTCTTTTATTAGACACATTTTAGAAGCCATTGGATCCTGGACTTGGATATCTTTGGCCACTTGAGAAGGCTAAAATGAGGGCTTCTGTCATATGCAGTGGAAGGTGGCCACTCTTGTTAACCCTTTATAGGGCAGCCCTAAAAATATTTTAGATATCAAAACAACCTTTTTGTATGTTAAACTAGACCTAATTACAAGATATTTTCACTTGCAAGTTTTCTGAAATTTTTTTGTATATGGGGTTTTATGATGTGATCATATATATCGCCCAAAAAGTGATCAAAAATATAAAAAAATTTTAAATTAAAGTAGAAAGTTAAATAAAACATAAAATTAAAGAATAACATTCAATATAATGAATAGAAACAAAAAGAATTGATATCAACAAGAGAAATAACACTTCTGGGTTGATTTAAAGATTTTATTGTATGGGCTAAAAACAAGCTAATTTAATGGGGAGGTGTATGCCTCAAAACAGTTTCTGTCTTTGTTCAAGCACAAGTGTACTTTGCAAAGTTTGCAGACCACATTGGTGCAGATTATGTTGTCTTTGTGGCTAGAATATTTGCATGTGAGGCAGGTACTCCATGCTGGCAATTTAAGTGATTATTAAGTCACTTGCCCTATAAAGAGTTAAAGCTTTTGATTATTGAGGATTAAGGGATCAAAGAGACTCAAAAGATGTCCATTGAATGAAAATTTGATATACAGGGTGTTTACAAAAGAAATAGACAGTTTCAACAATGTATTAAAGCCAAACTATTTAAGACATTGACACTCACGATGCATAGGCAGGTACTCCATGCTGGCAATTTAAGTGATCATATATAGTCACTTGCCCCATAAAGGGTTAAGTAAATTAACATTGCTAATCATTTTAGCCAAGAAAAGCAGGTTATCTGTTTGTGGGATTGACCTGTTACGTGTCGAAATATTACATTTACCATATTTACTGCCATATAAGACCCTTCTTATTTCAGCAAATAAATATGAAAAAAATAAAGAAACAAAATACATTTCCTTGATTTCCTCTCATTTGTCACCCAGAAACATTTTGGGAGTAGAAAAACTGGGGGGTCTTATATGATGCCATCAAATATGGTAATTATGATTCAACTGTAACGGACACATATGTATTTTTGCACTCACACACTCTGGTCAACAAGTGAAACCACTTGACACACTAATTTTCCTTAAGAACACCCAGGTTTTTATTCCGAGAAATAAAGTTATCTTGTCCGCCAGTGCTTTTAGATAACCAACTTTTTGTAACGTGGAAAAACGGTACTTGACTCGAAACACAATACCCTTTGCAGACACCAAGTCTGGCAAAACCTTGTATATTGTCATTTTACAGCTTACCTTGGAACTTTTGGCGATATCCATTTCTACATACCACATTTCGACCAGCCACACAACCTCCATTCATCTCTTCCTATAAGAAAATGGACTATTCTTCATTCTTTCATCAGTTAAGATTTGTCGCTTGACAAATCCATTATGGATCCACCCTTTTCCACAGAGACGTGCCTTTCACCTATGATTATTCTGTTAACTTTCAATGGAGTCAGATATATTTAATAATTGGTTTTAATTCTTCCCTTACACAACCACCAATTTTGGCTTTTATTTCTGATACAAAATTTCTAGTATTATTTGATTGTCTTGTTTCCAGTGTAATACATCTGGTATAATAATATCTCATGAATATCTATATATACTGTATTTCACCATGTATATTCTACTACCACAAATAATCCCTCTTCCTCCTGATTGAGATTCAATTTCT
The DNA here is from genome assembly GCA_006491835.1 of Architeuthis dux. Classification (NCBI taxonomy): domain Eukaryota; kingdom Metazoa; phylum Mollusca; class Cephalopoda; order Oegopsida; family Architeuthidae; genus Architeuthis; species Architeuthis dux. The sequence goes on along the minus strand of VCCN01005145.1, from coordinate 2,931,512 downwards.
AATGAAAGATCATTATCCCATGTATATAATTATGTATAGCAATTATGTTTCCATAGATAATACGCACTCAGATTTTTTAGCTGAAAACTTTTGGAAAAAAACTGCGGATTAAAAATACGCAATATATGATTTGTTATTTTCTCTTTTAGGGGCATGAAAGATTCCTTAAAGGCTCAGTTGTTTGTTTTTGATGAACCCTTCCAATCATACCAACATAAGACACTCCTGGATGTAAGTAGAATTGATACCTATTGAAACAATCACTTTCTTTTTGTCTCCATTTCACTTATCATTAACCCATTACGTATTTAAGAGTTTCAACTTAAAATCAAATATGCACACAACACTGATTTTTGTGTAATCAAGCTTCCAAAGCCTTAGCAGAGTAATGATTTGGGAAGATCAACTGCGTCAAGTAAATTCTAATTTGCTAATACATTTCTGAGTGGGATTCAATGGCGTAGCAAGGGTTCTCAGCATCCGGGGGCAAAGATAATTTTGGCACCCCCAACCTTAAAATGTTTGATTACCTATTTAGTTGTGGCTTTTCTTCCTATTACGTTTTTTAGGTAGCTCAGGGTAATAAACTCTTGTATTTTTTCAGTTTGACTTTGGCTGATGTCTGAGTATGTCTGCTAAGGAATCTGTGCGCCCCTTAACACTTGCTTCCTGTGGTGACTGCCCTCCTTCGCTCCGCCCACTTGCTATGCCACTGGTGGGATTTGAACAAATAAAGAAAGGCATTCTTTAATGTTTGTTTTTTTATTAAATAATACCACCAAAATAACTACAATACATTACAAAGGATACCAAATTTCAGTATTTAAAAACAAAATATTTACATCAATGACTAAACCCTTTGAACCCTTAGCCCCTGTGCCTTCAGATACCCGGTACCTGAGTCCTTGAGGAGAAAAGCTCAAATTGATTTTTTTTTAAAAAGTTTCGTTCATTGCCTTACTGAAATGTTTTTGTCTAATTTATTTCATTTTTACACAATTAGTTTTACAATAGTGCTCAGCCCGATATATCAGTTCTTATGGGTTGTTAAGGAAAGTTCTGTTTTATTCACAGTTTTCTAGATCAGTGGTTCTCAAAGGGGGGGCTGAAAGGATATCTAGGGGGTGCCAGGAAAAGCTGAATGAATGAGAATACTTTCAAGGAAAGCAGCTGCCAAAAATCATAAATGGTGGGAAGTAAAGCTGTTTTTCTGAAGTACACGTCTGCCCTAAAGCCACTGACAGCTTTCTTTTTATTTATTAATTCCACTGACATGTGATATGCATGATGTGAACAAACATTCGCTACTGGTTAACATGCCTAACTTGCGTGATTTTGTTATCGTCTCATGGTGCGCACTAGTTACTTACCTTTGAGTTTCTGTACACTGTTAAATGCGTACTTAGGTCAGCACTTAGCCGTCTGCAGTTCCATGAGGTGGCTCTCATGTGCATGACAAAGTATTGTGCATAGTTTCTGCACTGCTGGAGGAAGTGATTGCTTTCTTGACGTCATCAAACCATGAACTTGTCGAAGCGGTCAAAAAGAACTCCTGGAAAGTCTATCTGGCTTACCTTGCTGATATTTTTGCAAAGGCCAACCAATGAACTAAATTTGTTGATGCAAGGGAGGCAGAAAACTATTATCGACAGTATGTCTTCCGTACACGCTTTCCTAGAAAAACTTTTGCTGTGGCATGCAAAATTACTAACAGGTGATTTTTAGCTTTTCCCCACCTTAAAAGCATTTATTGACAATGATGAGAGTGGGGAGGGAGTTACTTAGGGCCAGTACTCAGTCTGTTCCCGATTCTTTGCAAGAGGACTTCATTGATTTAAATAACGACTTGACTCTTAAGCCAATGTTTGAATCTTCAAAGTGTTTGGACTTTTGGTTAAAGATGGTCAGCGATTCAAAGTTTCAAGCCCTTGAGTTTATCAAAATATATGTCTAGGTGAAATATGGTTTCCTCCTTAGTTAGAGGTCTGGAGCCCAGGTTTTGTCCAAAGTCGAGATGTGTGTCGCCAGCAAAAAACTCTGAGAACCAGGGTTCTAGATGAATGTGTGATAATATACTTGAAATAGGCTTTTTTTTTGACAGCACATTAATTGCGTCATTAAGCCAGCTTAGGTGTATTTGGGCTGATATATAGGTAAAAATGTAGGGGTTCACTAACCACCTGCCTTATATCACAAACTGTGCTATATCGGGGACACTGTTATCTTTCCATTTCCATATTGTTAACAATTGATGAACCATTGCCATACATGTCTCATGATTTATATATTTTTAAGTTTTTAAAAAAATGTTATTTTTTTTGTTATTTTCTTTTTGACATTTTATTTGTGTATTTATTCAGTATTTACTATGACATAACAAAATAATTTCATCTGAAATTCATTGATTTTTCTTATATATTTAACAATTATGATTAATTACTGTATTTAACGACATACAAGACTCACCTTTTTTCTCTAAAAAAATGGCTCTAAAGGTAAACGTAACCTTCATTTTGTATTGCAGCCTTTTGGCTAAGATCAAAGTGTAGTATCTGTTCTTCGAAACTGCCATGGCCTCGAAGTTCAGAGAACCACGGCCCTTTGGGAGTCCTTGTGGCATGCTCGGGTATCGTCCTGGGAGAGGTTGCACAGGATATCTTGGCCAGCTGGTCGGGAGGCGATCAGCATTAGCATGCTCAGGATTCGTCCTGAGATGTTTTGGGGATCTTTATATTCCATAGTAATAATAAGGGGAGTCTTGTGTGCCATTAAATACCGTAGTGGAAATTTTCATCCAGAAAATTTATCGATTTTGATGGGGGAGAAAAAAACGCCAATATATTTTCTTATTATTTTCAGAATTTTATGAGTGATCCAATTGTGTTTTCCAACTTACAAATACGCACATCCAATTCCTGGACGACTCTTGGTAGGCAAATCATTTGTTTTCTTTAAAATAGCCACTCAGTTTGGATCAAAGTCACTCATTTGTAGGATTTGTCTATCTTTGTTTGCATGATGCAACAGTGTATTGTTCTGTAAGATTGTTGTAGACTGATGGCTGCGCATGGGGCCTTTCTGAGTGACATTCTCATCTTCATGATTAATAAAGATAATAATCATCATCATCAGCAGCCATTTCAGGTCCACTGCTGGACAAAGGCCTTTCCCATTGGGAAGGTAGTGGCCACTATTTTCCTGTGAGCATAGTGTTGAATTCAGAGTTGTCCTTCTCCTAGACTGGTTGCCTCCCCAAGGCTAGAGAGCTCAGTTTGTCTTGCTATTTTATCCTGTAGCTGAGGGAGAAGGGACGGATTCATGCCTTTCCCAAGAACATTAGTTTGAAGTGAACATAAATAGTTTTGGCCTATGTTTGAACTTGGCTCGCCAATTCCATCATCTGTGCTGTTAACCATTAGGCCACTTGCACCGCCAAAGATAATCATAGATTTTACTAAAACTAGTATTTCAATCTTTGCCTTCTATAAGACCATGTGTGTTTCTTTGCTCTTTTAGGTATCATCTGTTTTAATTAGACAATAGAACAATTGAATTTCTCAAACAAACATCCAGGATTGATTTCTTTACTTTACATCTAAGTGGGCAAAGGGGTGTTCATGTTTTTGCCGCAGCATATACAGTAGTCCCCAAAAAGGTCATAAAGATTGAAGGCGAGATTCTAGAAGAGGTCAATGAATACATCTACCTTGGTCAAGTAATAAAGCTGCGAAATAAAACGGCACATAACGATAGATTGGAAAGCATTTGTATTACTGATACTATTGTTCGGACTGAGATCCTCATCTTGGTTGTCATTTCCACAACGTTTCGGCCGATGTACCCTCCGGCCTTCTTCAGGTGTCAAGTTTTGTCGGTAACTTACCGGAACTATTGAACTGAACCCTTTATTTGATCCACGGGGGTATACTGTCCTCATTCCACTATCCATGTCCTAGAAATTATTTTGTGGTGCTCCTGCCTGGGATTGAACCCACAACCTACAGATGACTCAACAGTCAGACACTTTTTAACCAACGCTTTAGTTATCTAGGCCCAACTTAGACAAATGAGTCTAGTTTTTGGGGTTTATAAGCCTCATGTTTTGTGTTGTCTTTTTATTAGAGGTTCCCATATGCTGTTGATTTCTATACTTGGCTGGCTTAGAAGGTTGTTATTGCCTAGCATATGGGCTGACTCTTTGAGTTTCCTTATTTTCCAATGTTCCTCTCTATCGATGATCCTTACTTCATCCCAAAGGGGTTGGTGACCACCCTCTTTTCTCCATATATGATCCGCTATGCCGTGGATCAAATAAAGGGTTCAGTTCAATAGTTCCGGTAAGTTACCGACAAAACTTGACACCTGAAGAAGGCCGGAGGGTACATCGGCCGAAACGTTGTGGAAATGACAACCAAGATGAGGATCTCAGTCCGAACAATAGTATCAGTAATACTAACACCTCATCTCAGAAATACCGAACTCTGGAAAGCATTTGGTATGAATAGAGACATTCTGAAGTGCACCTTGCCAATGTGCCTAAAGCGTAAAGTATACAATGACTGTATAATACCAACTATGACTTATGGATGCGAGATATGGAAATTAACCAAACGAGCTGAAAAACAACTTAGAAGAGCACAGAGAGCCATGGAAAGAGCAATGCTAGGGATAACTCTAAGAGATAGAAAAAGATCAACATGGATCAGAGAGAGGACTAGAATGAAGGATATTATACAACTAATTATGCAGCAAAAATGGAGATGGGCTGGCCACCTAGCAAGAAGAGATGATAATAGATGGGGGGAAAGACTAACCGACTGGTGTCCATGGGACAGTAAACAAAGTAGGAAAAGACCAGACACAAGATGGAGGGACGAGATAGAAAAGGCAGAGGTTAGCACAAGATAGGTTGTCATAGAAGGAGATTGGAAAGGCCTTTGTCCAGCAGTGGACTTATAATGGATGATGATGGTATACAGTCTCACACTTTTACAAGGACTGTGGCGGAGGTGGGAGATCACAACAAGTAGTGGCAGTCGAGATATGTTGAATGATTCAGACAAACCAATAACATAGCCAGCATTTAGACTAGCATGAAATATCAACAATAAACAGGACATTCCTAAAGTAAAAATACAAACATTGACCGAATTTTCTCGTTCTGAATTTCTGAGATGAGATCATAACAAATAGTAGCAGTCAAGCGACACCGCTTTGGAAAAAACTATGATAAATGAGCTATTTTTTTTTCTTTTTTTTTTTTCTGGACATTTAACATTTTTGAAATCAAACTTTAAACTATTTAAGACTGTTTAGAAAACGGAAAAGCAAGATGATAATGTTTACCCTTACTGAAAAAACTTTGGTCCGTAGCTCATGTGGGTAAAAAAATCAGCCAGATGAATTTTTTGTTGTATTGATAACAGACTGAAAAGCAAAAGTATCAAAGGTTCATGAAGATCATGGCGGCCCATTTTTATTACAATCATCAATATTTTTTTTAAATACTTTTTATTTATCCCATAATTCAGCGCAGGGTTGTTGGGGTACCACAGATGATTTCATTATGTTTGTGTAAGGGCAAGAGTATGGATCCCATCCTTCTTCAGGGTTGTCCTTCTCCTAGACTGGTTGCCAACTATAGCTAGAGAACCCAGTCTGCTTTACTATTTACCCATAGCTGAGGGGAGGGAGAAGAGATGGATTCATACCTTTCCCAAGGGCATTAGTGCAAAGTGAACACAAATGTGTCAGCCAAGGTTTGAACCCTGCTCACTGATTCCATTCTTCATGTTGTTAACTGTTTGGCCACTTGCACCTCCTAAAGTAGTCAAATTAACACATAAGAACCCAGATCCATTTCTACTTGAAGGAACATTATGTGGGATTCTGGGTAGGCAAATTGACACACAGTCAGGTGACTGCACCAGGATGTTCATTATATGTCACATAGTACACTTCATGAGTTAAAATCAAGGATAAAATATAATATTATATAAGAGACTGTGCAGATCAATTAAATTGTATGTGACACCGATGTCACAGTGGGTTCTTATGGGTCAGTGAGAGAAAGATGATTTTGAATGGTGGTAAACAGACTTACTCCTGTATTCACAGATAGGTTTATCTCGAAAGCTGTTCTAGCTGATGATAAAGGTTGTCAGAACAGCGATGAACCTGTTCACAACTCTGTGCTGATCTCGTACGTGAGAGTGATTGAATGAATATTTACGTATTGGTAAATGCTGTTATCCATTTTTCCAAATAATAAAATCCTCTGAATGTTTTTTCCAGGCCAGAAAGCAGCTTCCATTGATTGTGATGTTGTCCCATCGACTGAAAAGTCATTGGATTTCTTCGATCGACTCAAAGAAAACGGAATTGTGCGTGAAAATGGGTATATACGTAAATGCTTTGATGAATTTTTTCAAGACTTTGTCATCTCAGATGAACTCCGAAAGGTGAGCACCAAACTTTTAATATTCTTTCTAATCTGTCAGGTTTTAGAAGGGTTAATGCGGATGTCTCTGAATGTTATATAAATATATTAAATACAACTAATGGGGATTGCCTCCCGACCAGCTGGCCAAAGTAACCCGTGCAACTTTTCCCAGGACGATACCCGAGCATGCCACAAGGACCCCCGAAGGGCCGTGGTTCTCTGAACTTTTGAAGAACAGATACTCCCCTTTGATCCTAGCCACAGCCAAGATATCCTGTGCAACTTCTCCCAGGACAATACCCGAGCATGCCACAAAGACCCCTGAAGGGACGCGTTACTCCGAACTTCGAGTCCATGGCGGTTTCGAAGAACAGATACTACACTTTGATCTTAGCCAAAAGGCCTTTCTTTATTCGCCTCCCCACAGCAGCAAATTTGACATGAAGTCTTTTTAATGTGGGGTTGGCCTGCATGAGAACGTGCAGGAGGGGAGGGGATCCCATGTCCCCGTGCCTAGAGACCTGAGGGGGGAGAATCCCAAATCCCTGTCACTGAGACAAATGACACGAGGAACAGGATAGGGTTAGGGGTGGGGATCACATGTCCCTGTGACTAGAGACCTGAGGGGGGAGAATTCTAAATCCCTGTTGCTGAGACAAATGCCACGAGGACCGGGATGGGTCCAAAAGCTCCTCAGGACAGATCCCGAGTGTGCTAATGGGGATTGCGACCAGCTGACTAAGATATCTGAAGATACCCGAGCATGCCATGAGGACCCCCAAAGGGCCATGTTTCTCCGAACTTCGAGGCCATAGTGGTCTCGAAGCGCAGATACTAAACTTCGATCTTAGCGCATTATCAGCCGCAGCCAAGATATCCTGCGCAACTTCTCCCAGGACGATACCCGAGCATGCCACAGGACCCCATACGGGCTGTGTTTCTCCAAACTTTGAGGCCATGCCGGTTTCAAAGAACAGATACTACACTTTGATCTTAGCCAAAAGGCTGTGAAGCAATCCTTCTTCTGATAGTAATGAGAGTTGGTAAATCAAGTAATAACACCAGTATGTCACACACACAGATTTGTAGGATTTGTCTGTCCTTGTTTGCATGATGCAACAGTGTATTGTTCTGTAAGATTGTTGTAGACTGATGGCTGCTCATGGGGCCTTTCTGAGTGACTTTCTCCTCTTCATGATTAATAAAGATAATAATCATCATCAGCTATTTCAGGTCCACTACTGGACAAAGGCCTTTCCCATTGGGAAGGTAGTTGCTAATTGAGCTAAGCCATTGCCACTATTTTCTGGTGAGCACAGTGTTGAATTCAGAGTTGTCCTTCACCTAGACTGGTTGCCTCCCCAGGGCTAGAAAGCCCAGTTTGTCTTGGTTGCTGAATATTATATAAATATATTAAATACAACTAATAGTAATGAGAGTTGGTAAATCAAGTAATAACTCCAGTATGTCACACACACAGGCACACATATGTATATTCAGGAAGAGTGAATTATATTGCAGGATATTTCTTATATAGGTTACATATGTAATTTCTTACATATGTTATGTTACTGAATATTTCAGTAATTTCATGAAATCCCTAGTTTCACAATCAGTTAACAAGCTTGTGATGCTGACCATTGCAACAAACTTGTTAACCATAACTACACTGATTTTGAAACTATGGATTCAATGAAGTTACTGAAATGTTCAGGGATTTCACAAAATCACTCGTTTCACAATCTTACTATAACACACATGTATATATTCCGGCATTTGTTGTTGTTTTATATATTCAGTTGGCAATGAATTCAAGTAGGCAGAATGAGGCGAGTTTTTGTTCAAGCATCTTCTTTCTCCAACAAACCGGAACAAGTAGTATCAGGTGTCGAGGATTCTATTCAGTATTGGGAATCAGATCACTCTGACCGAAACTTGTTTATGATCCAATTTACAATGTTGTATTTACAAACAACAATTTATACCAGCATCAGTTAAAATAGAGAGTACCCACACTTTGCAATATGTTCAAATAAAGTCAGTTATCAGTGTTGTCGGAACGAAATTCGAGTGAAGAGGAAATCTTTTGTTTAGACTACACCATTTAGATCGTTGGAAAACACCCCTATTGTAAAAAGTGCACTATCTAATTGATGGATATATGATGATATTCAAATATCTAATTGATGAAGAAAATTATGAACAAAAGGCTGCTATAGGAATTTTTGAAAATAGAGCTTCAAAATCTGTCAGAAATCAATGTATTTTTTCAAGTCATCCACAGCAAAAAATATTTGAGGGGGATAATTGGTTTATTTACTCTTTCTGTAATCTTAAAGCTAGTTTTTTGTAGCATTTTTCAAAAAATAAGGAACACATAGCAGATTAGCCCCCCCTGGTTCGGACGGCCCTGGTTACTGATGACCCTCTATTGACAAAGGTGAAAAACACCCTACCCAGGCCCCCAATGGAGGGGGCCCCAAAAAGCTTTATAAATAGTAGTTCACCTCCTGCATTTCTATGGACAAATCTCACTAAATGTTGGAGGGGGTCCCTCAAGGAACCAAGCCCCTGGGCCCCCAAATCTCTAGCTACACCTCTGGACAAAGCATTGACTTTTGGATGGAGAAGGATTTACATTACACTCTCTGAAACCAGGTCCAAATGATTGATAGGGATCATCACTAGATGGTAAGAACATTGAAAGAAGCAGCATATAAGTTCTGCTTCTGCCTAGAGACTGTTCCAGTTATTTTGAGCTCTGCATTGTCCAGGTTTCTGCTTATAAGGATTCTAGAAGAAAAGAATTATATCATTTTTAGGTTTTTTTTCCCTAATAATTCATAAATGGATTCATATGAACATAGATTTTAAAAATGAATTATATATAGAACTAGCTGAAACCTGCCCTATTGGGCAGTTTCCAGTTAGTATGTATAGGTATATATGTATATTGAACGGCGTAAGTGTCAAAATATCCAATTGAATTTATTAGCACTGCAACTTACTGGGACTTTACTCCTTCAGCTTAAAAATAGTACGCTTCCCTCAAAGTGGGAAGCTAATATACTAATGGTAGCACCTCAAGGCCAGCCCTGATTGATTAATAACCCAGCACTATATAAATCACTGCCATTCAAGAGCCATCTACCTTGATATACTCTAAACAGCCAATCATGAACGGGGACACAACTCCTATTAACTTATAAATAGTTAACAGTAAGGGTTCAGTTTAATACTATAGTTACATTGTAAATAGGACCCTGCCTGTAAAAGCCTTTAAAAAGAATTTTCTCAGAACTTTTTACTTTAAAACATTCCTCTAGGCCCATTGAGCATGCATGTCAAATTTACAAGAACGCATGCAAAGGAAACCGGGACTTTGTCACCGGCCGTAGATACTCTTATGAGAGTTGTCTCTTAAGAGACGGACATGCGCTTTTACAGTGCCAGAGCCAGTTGTTTTATATAATAGAAATTTGTACTTTAAAATTTTGGCAAACAATGTTGAGATTGTCCTTGAAAATTGTTAAGAAAAGAAAAGCAATAAATATGATTTTTCTATCACTTTGTTTCATTTATATGGATTTGACCAGAAAGTTTTACAAGCTCAGGTTTCATATCATTTTGGGAGGTTCATGTCATTCCCACAATTTCAACTGTTTTATTAAAAATTATTTCTTTAGCTTGTAAGAAACTCCTCCAAGTGAAGAATACAGGATTCTGATAGAGTATGTGACGTTTATGTATTTGCAAGAGTTGCCTCCCTTGCCTCCAAATTAGACCTGATCTGATAATTAATGTCTCTCTTGTCTAGATGTTCCTGCTTGAAGACAGTGAAAATTATGAACTATTTTCTGTATCTGAGAGAGAAGAATTTCTCTTCCGCATGTTCCAACATGTCTGCCTTGGTGGCCGGATCTGCCAATATGAGGATGAAATCAATCCATATTTTGATATTGTCAAGAAATTGTACCGGGATCTTGTCAGGTTAGTTGAAAAATTTATTTACACATTCATTCTTATGCTATCTATCTATCTATCTATCTATCTATCTATCTATCTATCTATCTACGTAGGTAGATCAATGAGTATATGTAGCTTAATGATGAAAAAAATCATTTATTTTATGCAACAAATGCATTTAATTCAGTGGTGAATATTAATGACATAGATCGAACATTATGCAGTGAATATTTCTGATCAATATTCAGCTAATAACTAATAAATATCAGGTTAGAGACTTATTGATCCACTCTCAGTGACAATTTGTTTCACGTTTAATACGATTAAAATCATATTAAACGTGAAACAAGTTGTCACTGACTATGCTTGTCTGTGTTATTTCTTTCATAAGATGTATATCGCTCAGATTATTTCCTCTTTATACAGGTATTGAGCATTCTTTATGGATATTGTCGCTACATACATCTGATTTGTATTCTGAAATATTTTACTTTAAAATATTTCTCTGATTATCATTAATATATATATATATTATATATTACTGTTTGTTATGTATGCACAAGCAGTGGTGTAAACAGGTTTTAATGTTAGAGGGAGCGAGCAGATAAAAAAGACGCCACGACATGTACCAAATAATTTTAAATTCATTATACATTTAAAATCAAAACACGAGGAAGATACAGTTTTAAATGAAGTACATAATTGGTATTTTGTATTCAAAACAATAAAAAAAGTTTTACAGTAAGTTCATGAATCTATTGCATTTAAAATCAAAACAATAAAAATGTGTTATTCAATTATTTTACATTTTTAAATGTAAAATGTAAACAAAATAAAGTAATATGAAAATTGTACGAAGCTACTACAATAGCCTCTTTTGTTTAGGCTTCATTCTTGCAAAGTTATCTATTATATAGATATAATCCACCTTAGTAGCCAACTGTCTTTCAACGGAGAGAAAAGCTAACCGAGACAATCTATCCTCGCCCATTGTAGAAAGAAAGTATTACTTTATGTGCTTGAGCCGGCTAAAGGATCGTTCTGCAACAGCACTAGTTGTTGGTATGGTTAGAAAAATGTTGTACAATGTGGACAGGTTAGGATAAATGGAACACATGTCATTGGCAATCATGAAAGTGCATTTTTGATGGTCAGTTTCTTGAAAATTGAATTTACCATACTGCTAGTTCTCATAATCTCTTTGTACGTGTCTTTAAATATAAAACTCTTGTACGAGTTTGGTTTGACTTTGGATGACATCTGAGTATGTGTCCACTAAAATTTTCTAATTTGTTCACATTATCTGCATTGAAAAAATGCTTTGGATCTAAAGTATCAAATTTGGAAGCCACATTTTTAAAATGCTCAAATCTTTTCCCTGTGCTATTTATAACAGAATCTAAAGACACTAAGTAGGATTCAAGTATGAATTTTTCTTGATCATCAGATATTCGTTCCGCCTCTGTAATTTCATGATGGAATCTTTTTCTTTTAAGTTCTCTGTGCTGCTTGTAATACGTATTAATATCACATTTTCAAGCCAATTCAGTTGCTTCATTCTCTATCTCTTTGAATATATAAATAACATTGTTATTAACGGGGATGCTGGTGCTTACCTCCAGGTCACTGTCATTTTCCAGCCTCGTTTCGTAGTATGAGTAAGGCTTCCTCTGTTGGGACCATGCCAAAAAGATTGACCACATCGAAGCTCACCATTAGTGATGAGATGGGTTCCCCCTTAATCAGTTCCATGAAATGAGCCGAGTTCTTCACTTTATTATGTCCAGATTAGGATCTAAACGATGTTAGTCAGTTCCAAAGTTAAAATCTTTTTTATATCTTCAAATGATTTTTAACAGTTTACTGACCAATTCCATTTGTTACCCTTTTTAAGTAAAGCATTAAATGACGCTCTCAATTCATGCATGTTTGAAATTTAAATATGGATAAGAATATGGAAAGAACTGTAATGTTACAAACGACTAGGAAAAATGACGTACATAATACAAAGGAGAGTCTATCTCCATAAGAGACATTTAAATCAGATTAGGCCGAGAGAGTTTGACGTGGTGGTACAAAGCAAAAACAACGCTGCCTCTGGATTTATTGTGTGACACTTTTCGGGTACCGGCTTCAGCGGTATCATCAACAGTATTTGTTACGGAACCCAGATGAAGCAAGGGAAGACGAATGAATACTGACATTTTTAGAGTTGAACGCAAAAAACCAACGGTACTCCCTTAAAAGGAGAGGGGTGTTGTGTATTAAGCTAAACTATAGAATGGAATTGTCCATCCTGGTGGGTTATAAGCGGTAGCTCGCTTGGGGCTGGGTGTCAGTTAGCCTAGCAGGATTCTCTTCGCATGTACTTACTGTAAATAAAATATTTTATTAATACAAGCTCGTCGACATCTTTGATTTGACGGTTCTACAACCTCAACGAGAATATAACAGTGGCAATGAAGGATTACTTTGAAAATTCACAGTGCAACACAGTATGGAGGAATTAAAAACTGTGCTACAGCTGCAACAACAGGCATTACAACAACAACAGGCAGTAAAAGAACAACAAACGCACCTCTTAGAGTTAATGCTTAATAAAATGACTGAGACAACAACTGTTTCTTTTACCCCAGACTGTGTGGCAAATTCAATTACAACCCAGACACTGGGAAAACATTTAAAGTGTATTATCACCACTATGTGGAAATCTTCAATAGAGATTGCGTTAATTGGCCGGACGAAAAGTCGGTAAGACTTTTATTAAGAAAATTGGATTCCGTAGAACATGAAAAATATTGTAATTACATTTTTCCGGTGAAACCTGGAAATTTAAATATAGAAAAAACTGTAACCATTCTTACAAGAACTTTTGGAGCCTCTCTCATTCATACGAGATGGCAGTGTTTGAAACTAACTAAAAATGTAAATGACGATTTTGTAACCTACACATACACTGCAAATCAGGAATGTGAAAGGTTCAAATTGAGAGATTTAACGGAGGACCAGTTTAAATGTCTTATTTTTTCTAAAATCACCCAGGGACAAAGAACAAGGATTTTATCAAAGCTTGAACAGGACCAGTCCATAAATATCCTCTTCCAACAACAGAAGAGGTCTTTACCAAATTGAATGGAGGTAAAGTGTTTTCAAAACTTGATTTGTCGGATGCGTATCTACAAGTGGAAATAGAAGATAAAAGAAAACATTTATTAACTATTAATACGCATCAGGGATTATACCAATATAACAAGTTACCTTTCTGAGTAGCCTCTAAAATGTTTCAGCAAATTATGGACACTTTGCTGGCTGGACTAGATTTTACAGTTGCATATTTGGATGGCATTGTAATACGAAGTGAAACAGCAGATGAACATTATAAATGCCTAGAGAAAGTGTTTGAACATATAATGGAATTCCATTTTGGTCTTAGTGAAAACAATGTGAGCTATTTATGCGTGGCATAAAATATTTGGGTCAAATCATTGGCCAAAATGGACATCTTTAATTGCACGGTTCTAAGCACAAGAATAGCACGCACAGTGAAAATTGCTGATTTAGTTTGTGGAAATTTACTCAGCGGACAGACTTCCTCCAATCTATCAATTCACAGTCATCATTATCATCAGTAGTATTCAAGGTTGGTGCATTGGTCTTGGTCTTGTCAAAGCTATCCAGAGAAGGAGGCTATCACATCTTGGCAGAGTCTGTGTTATCTTTCTCTGCCTTGTGCTCTGTGTTATCCAATTCCCTTGTGAGCACTGGAGGAGAAAGAGACCTTTCAGATGTAACAGCCATCTTTTCCAAACTCAGTGTGCCAGGGCTCGTCAGAACCATCATTTCCTTTTTCAAGCTGAGATGAACTACTGCTCTTCGATGACTGTCCATCTACTCCTCCGAAAACAGCAATGATTTGATGACCCAGGTACTCTTCATCATCAAGGTTTTCCTCAAGATATATAGCAACTGAAGGTTTTGTTCTATTTTAGCTTCTAGTTCTACGTGGAGAGATTCTACCAGTCTCTGGTCTGTCCTTTATCTTTATGAGAACATTGCTTTGGTCAATATCAGACTGAAGTTGCCATGTCATCTGAATTTCCCTGGCTCAAGGAAACACTCTGCTCCTCCAAGTGAGCTTGGACCTTCGATCGACTCTCAAGCAGTGTTCCTTTCTTCGAGCGTCAAATCCAACTCTGAAATTCTGCGTGCAGCTGTCCCAAACTGGAACCATTTCTCATCCAGCTCCCTCTGCATCTGCACCGTGACTTTTTTCCAATCTTTACAAGATCTTATGAGACTCTTACAACTGGCAAATCTCTTGCCGAGTAGCTGTTAACTCGCTAACAAATGCAGCAGACTGTACTCGTGGCTATCAAGAATAGCTGTCTTTTCTACCAGGGATTCAATACAGGCATCCCTCTCCTGCAGCTGCTGGTTTTGTTTGCTATTCATGGCCTGCAACTGTTTGCACTGGTCTCTTGACTCACTAAGCTCTCCTTCAAGCATCTCAGTTACCTGGAGCTTAACCTTCAAGCTTCCTTCCAACGTTGGGGTTCTTGAGAGGCACACCACTTTTCAGAAACCCACAGCACTCTGTAAAATTCTACCTGCAGGTTTTTAGTACTCAACTCATGTTCTGTTAGTTTTTCATTCAAGTGTTTTCACAATTTCCCTTTATCTAATTTTCCTTTTCTTTCAAACTTTCTTTTCTGCAACTCCTCAATTAAAGCCATTTTCTCTTCTAACAAGGTTTTCAGATTTTCGCATTCATCATTAACCTTTTTCAAGTAAATTTCTTTTTCCTTTGCTTTAGCTCTCAGATCGATGTCGGCTTGTCGGCTGGAGCCTAGAATACACCGACTTCATCCCCTACAGGGGCCACCTGTTTTTTCATCAAAGTTGCAAGACTCTAGTTAAAAAAAATAACCGTTCACCAAAGTCGCAAGACTCTAGTTAAGGAAAAATAACCGTTTACCAAATTCGCAAGACTCTATTTAAAAAAAAGAAAAATATCCTTTCACCAAAGTCACAAAACTAATTAAAAAAAAAATAACCTTTCACTAAAGTCGCAAGACTCTATTTTTGGGAATTTTAAACTGATTTCGGCATTAAATGACTCATCAAGGATTGATATGTCGCTAAACAAATCAATCAATCAATCTATAGTTTGCTTATTATAATTTCTCCACAATAATTTGTCTACATAAATTGTGTATTCTAAAAGAAACCGAATTTGACACTAAATGACTCACCAAGGGTCGATGTGCCATTAAACATCTTTTTACTATATGTAGCTCTCTGTGCGTCCATCTTTTCCTCGATCTCTCTCATTTGTGCCCTGAAGAATTTAGATAATTCTTTGATGAATTCTTGGGCAGCTACCTCCGATTTACCCTCCTGACATCACCATCTCCTCCTACTGCCAGTACACTCCTTCCAGTCTCGGCTTACTTCGGCTTATTCATCCCTCAGCCTATATCCTCACTTCCTGACACCAAATGTTACGTCATGAACCTCCCACCACCAACAACACCCAAAGGCTCACTGCAACCAACTCACTCCCTCTCGCTCTATAAGCATAAGGGCTACTCCCTAAGCTACTGGCTAAGGGCTACTCCCTAGGCGGAACACCCACTTGTTGCATTGTCATTTCTATCATTTCTTTTGTCTAATGTCTTTGCCATGAACCCATAATTATAATTAAACATACAAGCTTCCATTATCACTAACCAAGCCCTGAAAGGTAAGCAAATCTAAGATTGTGGCTGCAGGGCCCCTGTTGTTGGTCATTCGACAATCTATCAGCAAACAGGGTCAACACTCCTAAGCTTATAGAGGAAGTTGGAGGTGGACGGCTCGGATTGTGCTGGGACCGTGGGTGTTGATGGTAGTGGGAGGCACTGGGCGTAACAATATACTGCGTGAATTAATATGTTGTCTTCTTGTATCCATTTTCTATGGGTGTGTAGCTCTCATCTCATTGCCATTGGATATTTAACTCTGAGCTGTCATTTCATTCAGCAATCTTCTTGACTTTCACTAGCATGTATTAGATAGAGAGCAGACAGAAAATCACTTGGATTTGTTAATCCTTCTCCCAGCCATTCCTCCTCTTCTGCTGGTCCTATTCTTTTTTTTCTTTAGAAGTCGATAACAGAACAACTCAATATCTCAGTGATTCCCAAAGTGGGGAACTGTTTCATATACAGCAATGTTATTGCTGATGATAATAACTACTTCCGGCTAGGAAGAGTGTGCTGATGGTGTCAACCGCGGGGTCGAACCTGAGCCCTCTGGCCAACCACAGCCGAAGAGACT
>VCCN01005145.1:2878356-2897652 GCA_006491835.1 Architeuthis dux | reverse complement strand
TTAGAACATAAAAGAATCAAGCCACCAAGTTGAAAAACTAGCCACAAGTATTTTTAAACATGCTCTTTTCATCTGGTTTGTATTAGAAAATGGTACGGCTTTTCACACATGTTCATTTTTGTCTTTTGAAATGGTGAATTTTTATCATTTCTTAATAAGGCCACATTTAATATCTTATCTAGAAATCTAGAAAAGTTAGAAAGATCCAGATTGTGAGATTTTGTAGTGTATTAACACTACTTTCTTACTTGCCAGATAGAGCTCAAGAGGTGGGCCAGGTCCTAAGTTATGATTACTTAGAAATGGCTTTCTGGAAATACCGATGAAATTTGGAGCCCATTTTGAGATCTTTTTCTGAAAGAATTATATTTTCTAGAGCTAGGCTCATAACATTTTCAAAATCTACATGAAAAGTTGATCCTAAGAACAAATTTTCAATGCAGTAGAACTTCCTGTTATTGAATGGTGGCTAGTTGGATATGGAAAAAATAATTTGGCTGCCGTTCACCGAACAAAGTAGTCATTATTCCTGGATCCATAGTGACTTAATAAGTAAAGATATTGAGTTAAAATTTTACAGGACTTCATTAAAAACCCAAAAGAACCTGTGACCAAAGTTAGAGCAAAATCGGAGTTGGTTGAGTGAGGCACTTTCCCAAAATTGGCCACTTGACATGAAATTACCCATATACCTGGTATAAAGCATTGGTGAGCAAGCTATTGGGTTGGATCAAGTTTTGTTCTGTTTTTGACATTAGATGGCATTAAGAGCATTTCATTTTAAGAAGATTGCTTTTGATTGTATTGTGATAATATACACGTGCATTTTTTTAAAAATTTCAAACTTGGCATATTTTTGTTTATTGATGCTAAATCTTGAAGTAAATAAGCAACAATTTCAGCATACTATGCTTTTTTATTTTAAGAAAGGTAAAAATGCAACTTAAACGCAAATAAAGATTTTTGCAGTTTATGGAGACGGTACTGTGGATGATTGAACATATCAAAAGTGGTTTGCAAAGTTTCATGCTGGAGATTTCTTGCTGAATGATGTTCCACACTTGGGTAGACCTATTAAAGTTGATAGTGATCAAATCAAGACATGAGTAATCAACATTATACCATATGAGAGGTAGCCAACATACTCAAAATATCCAAGGTCCTGTTTGCTGGGGCCTAGAATACGACGACTGCATCCCCTGCAGAGGGGTAGACCCCACCCCCAACCAGGGGTCACCTTTTCTTTCACCAAAGTTGCAAGACTCTAATTAAAAAAAGAACCTTTAACCAAAATCGCAAGACTCTAATTTTAAGTTGTAAGACTCTATTTAAAAAAAAGTCGCAAGACTCTAGTTTTTAAACATTTTGAACAGATTTCGGCATGAAATAACCCATCAAGGGTTGATGTGCTGCTAAACAAATCAATCAATCAGGCTACTAAGGTCCATGTTGAAGTTCAAAGTGTGGCAGTTCCACATAATTTTATGTATTGGTTTCCTTCAGCATGACAGAAAACAAATAGATGAAAACACATCTGTAATTATTATGTGTTTTGATTATTATTATTTATTTCCTTGATTTGCTGTTTGATACAATTATTTACCAAGTCTTTCACCTGAGACCTAAGGTAAATGAAGGTTTTTCTTAGGAAGATATTGAATACTTTTTTCTTTTTTTTCTTCCCTTTCTCTTCTTTTTGGGGTTTTCCTTTCGATATCATTTGTTTGCCATCTACCCACAGGGCACAAACATGCACATATAATTGAAATATTATTATATATAAAAAAAGAAGACATTTAAACAAACACAATCAATCAATCAAAATACCAAAATACCAAAATCAAGCATTGAAAATGATATGCATCTGCTTGGTTATGTTAATTGCTTTGATGTGTGACTTCCACATAAGTTAAGCAAAAAAGCCCAACTGGACTGTATCTAAATGTTCTGCTTTTGAAACAAATTGTGACAGGCAATGAAAAGTGGATTCTTCACAACAACATGGAATGCAAGAGATTTTGGGATAAGCAAAATGAACCACCACTAACTGTACCAAAGGCCAGTCTTTATCTAAGGAAGGTGATGCTGTGCATATGGTAGGATTGGAAGGGAGTCCTATATTATAAGCTCATTCCAGAGAACCAAATGATTGATTTGAACAAGTACTGCTCCCAATTAGACCAAATGAAGGCAGCAATTGACAAGGGTGTCCGGAATTATATAAGAGAAAAGGCATAATATTCCATCAGGATAACACTACACTGCATGTTTTCTCGGTGAACAGGCAAACATTCTTACAGTTTGTTACGCCATATTCACCAGATATTGCACCTTTGGATTACCATTTTATTCTGGTCTTACAGAATTTTCTTAATGAATTTCAATATCCTGGAAGACTGCAAAAGGCACTACAGGTATACGTACCTCAAAAGATATGCAAAATTTACTTTTTGCATAATATTTGAGGGGGAAAAGTTTAAACGTTATAAACCAAGAAATCATACTTTTAGTAATAGTTGAAGTATTTCTTTTTTTTTTTCAATACGTACCTCAAATGATACACGGACACCCATAATTTCAAAACTATAACTTCTAGAACTCTAATTTGTATGATATATCAGTTGTGTTATATTTTTATTTATGTTAAAAGTAAAAAAGGTTTTTAGTTAGTACAGGATATTGGAAGTTATAATCTTATATAAGTTTTCTGCACATCTCAAAAGATACAAAGACAGCACATTTTTTGGTACCTGTTTACCATTGAATTATTATGAATTGTTGGATTCTGTACAGATTTTCTGTTTAAAGTAGCAACGATGAGATATTTACTTATAAAATACTAAACTTGCTAACTTAAATCCATGTTCACAAATTTTAGGAGCAGTTATGTGAAAAAAAGTGTTATCGTCCACCAAAAACCACCATACCCCCAGTTGCAAGAGAATATGAAGAAATGCAATTGTTAGCAGTTTTCCAGAAAGAGATAAACCTTGTGAATAAGAAACAACAATCTGTTTTGGATTTAATGTTATTTTCAGTCTACAGTCGAATACAGAAAGGAAAACATATTCATCAACAGAGACCAGACCAAGAAGCAACAAATGGAAGCAAAAAACCTAAGAGACCTCCTCAAGCAGAGGATGGAACAAGAGCCAGGGAAGAAATGGAAAATAATCAGAGGTGTAATAACTGACATAACTGCACCACAACAAAATTAAACAGTAAACGGGACTAGCTCGAATTATACTACACCAACACTGACCACTTGTTGGATATTTAGCCAGCCGTGGGCAGGGGTCACAGATATGACCCCCACAGGTGTTGAAAGTTATAAACAGAATATCGACGAAAACCCCCAAACTGCAAGGTGTCAGGGACCGGAAGAAACATCCGGTGTTCAAAAGTTATAAACAGGATATCAACTGAACTTGCAGGTGGTGGCTGGAAAATCAGTGTGGGCATTCAAACCCGATAAAAGTGACACAGAGCGCCCTCGGAAGCCGGAGAGAGACAGAGAGCACCTAGGCTCTGGGAACACAAGACCAATTTCCCTGTTAAGAACAGTCTGTCGGCTCACATTATCTCTTTCCCACTCTTCATTCTCTGCTGCTGAACGATGTGTCTGATAGAATGAAAATATATCATCATATTTTTATAAAACAAGTCTCCAGTCTTGCTTTTTCTCCAAGTTCAGGATTTTCCTCCCGTGGACCAAGATGGATATACAACAAACTCACTTCTTTCTAAACTTGATGAATTGAAGCTGTTCACAACTACAACTAGATACAATGTAATATCACTAAATGAAATAAAACCAAAGCATGGAACCACTCCAGACATAGCAAACCTACAGATGCCTGCTTACACCCTTCACACCAGTGATCTAGAAGTCCCTGTCACACGTGGTGTATGCATATACATACACAATGAGTATAAATCTGAGAACGTCGAAATAAGAGATCACAACTTTAAAGATGCAGTGTGTGTAAAAATAACAGGACAGCTTAACTTCAAGACAGTCATTTACAGAAGTGGGACCCCAACCAAGGCAGTCCTGCTGGATGGTGAACTCCACACTCTTATGAGAGCAATAGCTGCTGAACCAGGTTATCAACAAAAGTTTATCGTTGGTGATTTCAATTTAAACCAAATAAACTGGGACCCAGACCCTCAACTTCCACTACTACTCTCTGAAGACTCTGCAGAGTATGAATTCATTGAGGTTGTAAGAGACACGTTCCTGCATCAGAACATCAGCGAACCAACTCGATTTAGAAAGGGACACGGACCAGCATGTGATGATCTTCTGTTTTCCACACATGAAGCTAGTATAATGGAAATAAAACATAATGCTCCCCTCGAAAAGAGCGACCCTATTGCCATCACATGTAAAATACACACAAACTTGAAACCTACAATAAAGAACAGAGTGATATATAACCATAATAAAGGAGACTACCCTAAGATGTGGGACATGTTAAACAAGAACTGGAATAACTTACTAAGTGGAAAATCAACCCAAGAGTCCATGGACCTCCTAGAGAAGGTGTACCAAGAGGCTGTTGATGATTGTGTTCCAAACAGGACAATAAACATTCAAAGAATTCCCAAACCGCTGTGGTTAAACCCAAAAGCTCTGAGAACTACCCATAAAAAATACTCCAACTGGATTCGGTTCCTTAACACACTGCGGGGGCAAGAATACACCGATTACCACATAAAAAGGAATCAGGCTGCACGTGCAACCAAGTCTGCGAGATGAAAATATGAGAAGTCACTGGCAAAAGAGTGCAGAGCCAATCCCAAATGTGTATGGAAATACCTCCTGAGCTGCAAACAAAATCCAAACAAACATACCTAACCATACTAACTGATGGCAGCTATACAACCACCAATAAGGAAATTGCCATAACATTAAATGAGCAATACTACAGATCTTTTACCAAGGAAGACCTGTCTAGTGTTCCCAACATACCCCTGAATAGATTTTGACTGAATATCTAGACAAGATCACTATACGTGATGCTGATGTAATGGAGATCCTAAAAAGATTATAGTCTAACAAATCTCCATCTTGACAACATGCACCTGAGAGTATTGAAAGAGATGTCAGACTCACTAGTCATTCCACTCACTATCATATACCAAAAGAGTATAGAATCAAGTGAACTACCAACACACTGGAAAGAGGCAGTCATCAGCCCAGTATTAAAAAAAAAGGTGATAGAAGTGACCCAGGGAACTACCATCCTGTTTCTCTAACCTCAATTATTTTCAAAATACTGGAAAAAATAATAGTCTCCAAAATCATCAAACACATAAAATCCAATGGTATGTAAAGAACAACATGGATTTACTTGAGGAAAAAATGTAACCACAAACTTATTAGAGATTTTAAATATATGGAATTTCATTAAAAGACTTAATGACTAAAATATTAAATTTCTTCAATTTGTAATCAATTAACATATAATTACATTTTTTTTACTCATAATTTCTTTGATTTTGTGATGAAAATACCTTCATTCATCTGTGAAGTTGTTTGGCACTGCTAATTGACTTTTGATTATCCAAGGGGCAGTTATAATGGGGTTGTCTTTCTTGGACCCCAACAACAGTGAAATCACTTAAAAACTGAAGAAACCTATGTTGACAGTTTTGGTTGATGGTTTCTAAAAATGCAGGAATGTCTGCAGTATGTTTTATGGCGATACCAAAGTAGTATATTAAAAATAAATAGCCTTCTGGACAATAATGACTTGATGGTCTCATCTAATGTTTCATATAACGTACTTTATGAATTCAAATTGTTATGAAAAGTTGAGACAGGAGTCCCTCGATATAGCACTGTTTGCAATATAAAACGGGTGAGTTGTGAACCCCAAAATATTTACCTATATCATTGCCCAATCATCCAGAAAACCATGAATAAAAAGAGAATTTCATCAAAAGACTTAATATGACTAAAATATTAAATTTCTTCAATTTGCAATCAATTAACATATAATTACATTGTTTTCTATAGTTTTGAGAAGGGCCATTAATATTCTTTGGATGATTGAACCTCTTCTTGTTATTTGTGTTGTAAACATAACGTTTCATTTAACCCATCATACTCAGATTTTATATCTGAAGAAGGCCGAAGAATGGATTGGCCGAAATGTTGTGCTTACAACACAAATAACAAGGAGTTCAATCATCCGAAGAACCATTTGAATAATTACATTGTGTTTTACACATAATTTCTTTGATTTTGTAATGAAAATAACACCTTTGTTCACCAGTGAACTTGTTTTGGCATTTGTAATTGAATTTGGATTATTGTTCAGTTATAATGCAGTTGTCTTTCTTGGACCCCCACACCCTTGTTATAAAGTAGGACTACTGTAGACTATTCACTTATGTAGTGAGCTTGATCCTCACAGAATTTCCTCATATCTGACACAATCCACAAGAGGTTTTTGCCAGACTAAGCACAGCTTAGTAAATATCTTCATACATTCAAATGGTTCTTCGGACGAACGAACTCATTCTTGTTATTTGTGTTGTAAACATGACGTTTCGGCCGATTCATTCTTCAGCCTTCTTCAGGTGTAAAATCCGAGTGTGATGGGCTAAACAGAAGTTATGTTTAAAGGGTAGCCCTTATAGCGCATGGCCCAGGTGTTTCTGTGTCTGTGTCTTTGTCTTGTTGGGTTTAGATTTGTTGAGAAGTGGAAGCCACGTCAGGTTGAAACCTACACTTGTCTGGCTAATGCATTTAGTCGACATTTTGATGTTAGCTGCCTCTTTGATTTTTTCTGCTTCCAACATCGTTCTCTGTCAATAATCTGGACTTCCTCCCAGAGAGGAAGATGGTCACCGTTCTCTCTCCAGATGTGGTCGACCATAGCAGATTTATCTATCTCGCCTCTGATTATGGCCTTCTTGTGTTCATCAAGTCTGACCTTGAGGGGGCGGCCTGTTTCTCCAGTATAGACAATACCACATTTACAAGAGATGACATAAACACAGTTGTTCACCAGTTTGGGGTCCCGAGTTGGAGGAACCTTACTTAGCAGACATCGAAGTGTGTGTGAACATTTGAAAATGACTTTAATGTTGAATCTTGTACAAATCTTTTGAAGGCGTTCAACAATCCCTCTTTGGTAGGGTAATAGAATCATGGGTGAGAGAACATTCGTAGCAGCAGTGGAAATGGCTGTTCCTTTCCCCCTTTAAACATAACTTCTGTTTAACCCATCACACTCGGATTTTACACCTGAAGAAGGCCGAAGAATGGATTGGTCGAAAGTCGTGTTTACAAATAACAAGGAGTTCAATTGTCCAAAGAACCATTTGAATATAAATGACCCTTCTCAAAACTATAGAAAAGAACCATTTGAATATTAATGACCCTTCTCAAAACTATAGAAAAGAACCATTTGAATATTAATGACCCTTCTCAAAACTATAGAAAAGAACCATTTGAATATTAATGACCCTTCTCAAAACTATAGTAAATATCTTCATACATACGTTCATGCATGTATACACTCCATATTTTTCATACAAACGTAAGATGTTAGATTTTTAAAAATTATCGTTGTAAACTTTCAACAATGTTTCTTTTGCAACTTTAGTTGATATGCTGTATATACTTGTGTAATGTTTGACTTTTTAGACCAATTTACAACATATAATTAGAGGGTCGAATACACCCCAAGTCTGCAGGCTTAGCCAAGGCTCAAGATTTTTACTTTTTCAAAAAAATGTTCAACCCCCTAATTATAGGCTAAAAAATTGATTTAAAAAAGTATCAAACATTACACGATTATATACATAATTGTAATGAAATACACTCAGGTTGTGTGTTCGTACGTTTTGGGGGATAGTATTGGGATGTGCCCAAATACCATATCATGTCCCCAGGGCTAGAAAATAGGTTGACCAAGGGAAACAAAGGGAATGCGTCCGACCAATCAGCTCTGCCGGGTTTTTTAGGACGTTGATTCAAATCGGGCGAGAGTTAATCAGTCAGACACACAGGAGCGACAGATCAACAAGCTAGAGACTTGGCGCCTCAGCCCGTGAGGGAGAAGGAGGAAGAAACCTGATTTGAACTACTATCATCACTCTGGTTGGTCACCCTAGGTAAAGCAACTAGGAACCGAATTTAACAACTCGTTTTCAATCATTGAATCTTGAATCATTGAATTATATATTAATTAGGGGTTTCCGTTCGCTGAGAGCTAAACACACACTCATACACATTATCATTAACACACACATACATATTCTCATGCATGCAGACACATGCATGCATTTGCAGTGCACACAACATCAGTGCAGTCAAAATGCAGTTGCACTGCATTTCGCTACACACCATGCAGTGAATGGCGTCAGTTTGTTTACAAACGTAAATGTGCAGGGGAAAAGTCCCAGAAAGACACGAAAAAGCAACACCTTAAACAAACCCATAAAAACCTAGAAAATATTATTTAAAGTATATATTTTTAAATAATAAAAGTGATTTGATAGTTCTCGTAGAACTAGTCTCGCAGAATATTGTGCTTGCCCATGTATTTCAATCGACCAGCGTACATACATATACGATTTTCCGTTTATTAATTTTCGTGAATAAACAATTCTCTAGCCTATTTTAGGCAGACCTGCAATAAATAAAACAATGTTTGCATGCAATATCTTATTAATCGAGCATTTTATGATCCATATTGTGCCCTTAATAATTAGGTGGAAAATGAAGAAATAAAAGCATAAATTTCCTACGTCTAATGCGGTTCAGCAAAAAATGTACGAATGTCCGAATTTTTATGGAACAGAAACTGAATTAGGAATGTTAATTTATAGGGTCCAAAAGTCTGAAGTGTACGAAAGTCGAACGGACGAATCTTGAGGACTGCCTGTATATTGCAGAACAGAAGTATTTTAACTACCTTCGATGATGTTCGAGAGGTGTGGGGGTCCTTTGTTTTCTTATTTCAAGTTCCAACACCTGTGAGGTATATAAATATACTTAGATATATCTACTTCAAGCAGTTGGACAGCCAACCAGCTGATAGCCCCAAGAAGTGGTGGGGAAGAGGTTCAAAGAGTTCAATCTATAAAGGAATTCTTTTCATCTTTTTTCATGTCCATCGTAAAGAAACAACACCTACTGATATTAATCAATACTGATGGGGGCGCAGACTGGGGTATATACCAGGGTTGGTAAACTGTTAAAGTATCCTTAGAGTGTGTGTGTATTTATATATGATTTCTCAATACTGTATTGTGTATACAATTCTTAAAGTTATATACAGCAGTACCTTGGACAGTGCAGTTAATTTGTTCCAAAATCTGTCTGCACTGTTCAAAACCTTAATTGATGTGGGGTTTATTTCCAGCTTAAACTTTCATTTATTTGTACAGCAATACCTTAAACTATTGCTTTATGTTCTAATTGTTCAGATAACTTTTGCTATAAATTGAATTCGGTTATTTACAATAAGAAAAAAAATGTTTGTACTTTGTGTACGTGACACAAAAACTGTACATTAATCATCTGAATCTAAAAGTATTTACTTAGAGGCCATTTCTATAGTAACAGCTGTGCGTTTATTTGCTACAAGAAGTCATTTGTTATTCCAACAGTTGTGTTATCAATTATAATAAGGTTTTCCGTGAAGAGGTAACCTTTCTGGTTTTAACTCTTTTGCATCCAAAACCAAAGTAATGTGACCTTATTGTTGGAAAGCTGTTGCCAGGGTTATACTTAAGGCAGAGATGGATTATTGATCCATAAAGGACTTTACATTGATTAAACATCATAATTTTATGAATATTTCATTTTTGTTTTGATTTGTTTGAAAATAATAACTAAATACAAAAATAGAAGGGCCCCTAAGCAATGTTATGCACTGGGCTCCCATCAATGTTCAATTCAGCCGTGGTTACATAGAGATAGATTATTGATCTTTTACGTTAAATTAAACATTATAATTTTGTGAATATTCATTCTTGTTTTGATTTGTTTGAAAATAATAGCTGAATACAGAAATAGAAGGGCCTCCAAGAAATGTTATTCACTGGGCGCCATCAATGTTCAATTCGGCCCTGGTTACATAGAGATGGATTATTGATCTATAAAGGACTTTTACGTTAAACATCATCATAATTTT
This sequence comes from Architeuthis dux, assembly GCA_006491835.1. Lineage (NCBI taxonomy): Eukaryota > Metazoa > Mollusca > Cephalopoda > Oegopsida > Architeuthidae > Architeuthis > Architeuthis dux. The sequence goes on along the minus strand of VCCN01005145.1, from coordinate 2,887,492 downwards.
ATGAATATTTCATTTTTGTTTTGATTTGTTTGAAAATAATTGCTGAATACAAAAATAGAAAGGAACCCTAGAAATGTTATGCACTGGGTCCCATCAGTGGTAAATTTGGGCCCTGATTGTTGCATAAATATCAAGTTGAACCAAAATAGGTAAATTATATATTGAGGTCATCAAATAGATATGTCAGATTTATTTTCAGACTGGTAGTCTCATCTTTTTCTATAAGTTTGTGTATTTGTGATAAAGTGGCTGCAGATGTTCATTCAGGTAAAACTCTTTAGCTTTTTTTTATTTTTCTAATCCCAATATTTACCTGACATACTTTCAGGGTATAATTTATGACGACTTAAGACTCTGAACCATCCTTTTATTTTTACTTGTGGGGGAACTGTTTTATTATTGAACAAACCAATTTTTGATAGGTTTGGCACCTGTATGAGGGCCATCCCTAGGGTTCCTGGCACCCCGGGCAAGCTGAACTTCAGGACATTTTAAAGCCTGACTGAGTTTGTCGTCAGTCATGAAAATTTCCTTTGCCAATTGTTTCTTTTAGTTTCACAGAAAGAATTTAACTGTCAGATATTCCTGAAAAATCTGACTTCATATCAGGTAATCCTTTTGACTGTTTTTATTCTTTAATTAATTTAAAGCCTGACTTGTCATCAGTCATGAGAATTTCCTTTTCCAATTGTTTCACTTAGTTTCACCACAACAGAAAGTATTTAACTGTCAGATATTCCTGAAAAATCTGACTTCACATCAGGGAATTCTCTTATTTGACTTGCTTCTAATGTGTGTGTTTTAGTAGAATTTAGTCTAACGTTCAAATCGTTCATCCAGGTTCAGGTTCAGTTCTATTTATGAAGTCCAGCTCTAGCATCTTATCTTCCATCAACCACTTATATGACTCTTCTGGGTTTTATCATTTCTGGTCAGCCATGCAATCGAAGAGGGTGGCAGGGGTGGAATGATATCTCCAGCTGTCACAGGCAACCTCTCGTAAAATTGCATCACCTTTACGTAAAAGAAAGATTACACGACGCACACACTTTGATTTTTGAACTCTGTTGACAGTACAGACATCTGCTGTGAACAAATTGACAGGTACTACATGTTGATTAGTGCGGTTAATTTGTTCCAAAACATTCCATACAGTTCAAAATTGCACTGTTCAAGGTCTTATTATAATTTAATGTGTTATTTTTAACTTATACTTAGTTACATTAATTTCAACAGTAATATCTTGACTGTACTATATCAAAGCCTGCACAAATCAAAACCGCATTATTCAAGGTATTGCTGTATTTTTCAGTATATTTCAAATAAAAAGTAATATTTTTTCAAAATCTAGTAAAATAATTGGTAAAGTATATAATTTTTGTCCGATATTATTTCTATGAAGGTTATTTTATTTTTGGAAGATTTTTAATTACAGAGTTTAAATTTGCATGTTTACAGAAATCAATCATGACTTATTTGAACTAATTTGTATGACAAAAAAATATTGAATTAAAAACAGTCTAAAACCAGTTATGAATACACAAAAGTAATTACTTAGTTACATTAATTTCAACAGTAATACCATGACCGTACTATATCAACCTGCACAAATCAAAACTGCATTATTCAAGGTATTGCTGTATTTTTCAGTACATTTCAAATAAAAAGTAATATTTTTTCAAAATCTAGTAAAGTATCTAATTTTTTGTCCGATACTATTTTTATGATGGTTAATTTATTTTTGGAAGATTTTTAATTATAGAGTTTAAATTTGCATGTTTACAGAAATCAATCATGGCTTATTTGAACTAATTTGTATGACAAAAAAATATTGAATTAAAAACAGTCTAAAACTGGTTATAAATACACAAAAGTAATTCTTTTTTTTTTTTTACAGCTAACTTTATGCTATTTTCTTCCAGTTAAAACCAAAATTAAAACCTCAAAGATGATATTTAAATTATTGCAACACATTTAAATTCCTTATAAAAAAGTCGGTGGTCATTCTTAAAATAGAAACATATTTTTACTTCATTGCATTTCCATGTATCACCTGAAGGAAGCTGTTAATAATTAATTACAGAAAATACAGTGGGACTAACTTACCTGGATTCCTGACGTTTTTACTACTAATTCTCCTTTGGGAAAGTTTCTGTGTTTGTTTGGTTAGAATAACTTCCCAGCATTTTGTGACTGTTTCTCTCATGCTTTTGCCAGGCTATTTCTGCTGATAATCTTAGAGATAAAACTGGCACTTTTAAAAGTAAAATCCATCTCAACAACAGTCTCATAATTTCTGACAGCCATGTATAAAAATGAAGACATCTGGACCAAATTTCTAATACCTTCCCTCAGTTACCACACAGGAAGGAGAAATTGTTGAATGAGTTTACTTGCTTACATAAGTAATTAATCTATATTGAAATAGCAACACCTGGCAGACGTGACATTCAATTGTATAACAAATGGTTACTCTTGGTAATTTAACAATTTTCTGCTATTAGAACATTGTTGGATGACAAATACAACACCAGCTCTTAGTTGTATCAGAAACTAAAAGACACTAATGGTTTTTTTTTTATGTTTGAAATTTGTTCACCATTTCACATATTTATTTTATAATTTTAATGACATTTATTAGTTGAGAACCTATATTTGCCCGGCGCCGGTGTGAGCGACTGCTAAACGAGCGGACTAAATGTGAATAAAGAAACGAACTCTGTGTGGAGATCGAACCCGCATCCACTCTGGCAGGTACTGCTCTAACGACTGTGCTAACGAAGGTCTCATGGTAGGCAGGAGTCTTTTTAATCCTACACTTTGTTGGTCTCTCTACTCTCACGTTCGTATTTTAGGCACAAATATAATGTGGCTCTCGATGGCAACAGTATGAAATCAAATGATGGATAATTTTATATCCGACAGAATTATAATGACATTTATTAGTTGAGAACCTGTATTTGCACAAATATAATGTGGCTCTCGATGTCGACAGTATTTATTTGTAAAAATATTTTTTTTCTATTCTAACCCCCCTTCTCCCTGCTCAAAATCCTGTATCTCCCCCTGCTCTGCACATGCCTCTACCCTACGATACCTTATTTAATGAGTCAGGTACAAGTAAACAGTTTTGAAGTACCATTTGATTTTCAAGATTGGGGATGTTGAGATTAGCATATATAGGGTTACAATTAGGATGAAAGTCAGAAAAAGATATAATACGAATGGCCCTATTTTGCAATTTAAAAAACATTTTGTTATAGATATTTGAACTTTGTCACCATATCTGGCAACCATAGGTAAGATGAGATGAGAAAATAGCATAATACCGAGATTTCAGATCTACAGCATTAATGTAGTGACTGGCTTTACATAACATGCCATTTGCTCTTTTCAATTTCTTGTTTAAGATTTTGCAATAGAATCCACCATTGATGGTCTCATCAAGGTAGACCCCAAGATATTTGATGATTTTGGATGGAAAAATTCTGTGTCCATTCATTCTTATCTTTAGATCAGGCACTTTTTCACCAGGTTTATGAAAGAATATGATTTCTGTTTTATCGCAACTATTAGTAATTTTATTAGCAAGTATCAAGCTATAAAGAATGTTTAAATCTGCAACTATCTAGGATATCTGAGAATCGGAGAGCAAGGATTTTCAAACATAATCCAATTTGTTGGCTAGACTAGATAAGCATCGGAACATTCTTGTCTTAGTTTAGTCGCCATCGCTATTCATGTTTGATAGACATATCTTTTTATAATAATTGTATTGTGGTTATCATTCATGTCTACTTGAATGTCCTTGTAAGAGTGAGTGTTTATTTACCTTTGCCAACAAAGTTGGTACATTCACTCATGTCTGTCTGCCAGTCCATCTGTCTGTCTGTTGACAATATCTCCTACAGTTCTCAATGAATTTTAACCCATAAGAATCCACTGTGACACCAGTGTCACATACAATTTAATTGATCTGCACAGTCTCTTATATAATATTATATTTTATCCTTGATTTTAACTCATGAAGTGTACTAAGTGACATCTACTGAACATTTTGGTGCAGTCATGTGACTGTGTATCAATTTACCTATCCAGAATCCTACATAATGTTCCTTCAAGTAGAAATGGCTCTGGGTTCTTATGGTTTAAAACAACTGGATTATATTCCCATCAAGCACCCTAAATCTTTGCAAATCGAAAAGTATGGATTTTTCCTTGACATCACTGAAATGTCAGCAGTGTTACCAAGATAAACAAAGTCTGCATGTTGATATCAAAGAAACTACTAGGCTGAACTGGTGTCACTAGTCTCTCTGAAATGTTCGAAGTTACTTACATTAAAAAAAAATAGGTTGTTTATAGGTTTTTTTAATTTTTTTAAAACTAACAAACTTTCGAAGTTAGAGACCCTTGAATACAGAAGAAAACGTGCTGACCTACTAGAGGTCTATAGAATCTGGAACAACATACATAGAGTGGATACTGACGTTCATTGCACAAAATGCCCTGATTAAGAAAATGCTGACTTCTGACATCTATCTGCAGTAAAACCAGAGGACACAGCCATAAACTACAAATTCAGACCTCCACTGGTGTTAGAAAAATTTCTTGTGGGTCATGGGTTAAGGAAGAATTGACTAAATTTTGTAGTGGATCCAGTAATGTTTTTTACAGTTACCATTACTGAATTTTAGCTATATGTTCTCAATACATTTCAATGAAATTTTCTGGAAGGTTGGCTAGGTGGTAAGGAAGAATTGGTTAAACTTTTGGGTGGATCCAGGAATTCTTTATTGATTGAGAGATATTTTTCTTTTTTCTTTTTTTCTTTATTTATGTATTCATTCATGTTTGTCCACACAATATCACCAAAAGTTCTCAATGAATTTCAATGACATTTTGTGAAAGTGTGGGCATTTGCCTCGCTACTTCCTGGATCAGACCGAGGCGAGGAGGTTTGAATGTTGGAACCTTATAGAGGCCAGGGATCAAGGGGTAACTGAACAGCAACAGCTTGGGACAAGTCACGGCTTAAGCATTCCCTAGTCCCTTACCAGACAATTAACATCTGGATATATCTTTTTGCACCTGGAATATATCCCCCCCCTGCCAACAGTGGCAGACCAAGGCGAGGAGGTTTGAATGTTGGAACCTTATAGAGGCCAGGGATCAAGGGGTGACTGAACAGCGACAGCTTGGGACAAGTCATGGCTTAAGCATTGCCTAGTTCCTTACCTGACAATCGACACCTGGAATATACCCCCCTCCCAACAGTGGCAGCACCCCTGTTAACTTCATGAACTAAGATTACCGGCACTGTTGACTTTTGAACTTTAATTTATATACAAAGAAACCGATCCTCAATTATCTGAATATTGAATTTTACGAACAAGATTTCAAGGTCCTGTAATTGTGTTTAGTATGGCTTCCTTCCTTCCTAAAACAGTCTATCTTATAAACCTATATATTAAAGAAAGATATTGCCTTACTCTTGATAAGTGACACTACATTTGATAGCTTATAGTCTTTTAATCATAACACTATGGAGAAGGAAAGCTTGGTCTTTAAGCTTTTCTAGTAGAAATCAGTATCTTTAAAATCAATGTAATAATCTGATTAAACTCACTGTCAGTGTCTTATGAGATGTGCACACTTTCAGTTGTGTTTAGAAGTGGATGATCAGATGAAAAATTGTTAGCAACATTTTTCCCTCAGTTCTAAAGATAACTATAACCAGTGTTGCCAACCCAAAAAGCTCTAAATTTTTTAAAATGGCCAAAAAGACACTAAAAATGCTTGAAAAATGCCAGAAAATGGCCAAAAACGGTCAAAATGTTTTAGGCGAAAATGCACTGATTTAGCGCTTTATGCACTGCCAAAACAAGAAATGTGCTAAATCTAGCGTGAAACACACTAAATTGGCAACACTAACTATAATTAGCAATCCAAGGGAAATTATGAATCACAGCCACCTAGATGTGCTTGTTTTTTATCTTGTAAATTAAGCAGTGGTGGTGAGCAGTGATCACTAAAAAGTCTGAATTTAAAAAAAACAAGTGCGAATGTTGCTGGGCACAAACTAATGGATCAATTTGGCATAAACTTACATTGTAAATTGCCCCCCCCCCCCTAAAACCTATTTCAAGATGAACGGTTAGGGCTGGGCGAAGTCCAGATACATAGATAGATACATATAAATGTCAGAACAAATTAATAACCTAAACCAAGCAACAGTGTATAAACCAGTCTGTTGTGGGTAGTGTTGATTAATAAAGCAGACAGAATATTAGTAGTAGTAAATGCAGTAGACATCATAAAGTAAACAGAAAATTATTTCAATATCAAAACTTAATTTTATTAACCATTTAAAAAGAAAAGAAAATTTTGATCTTGAACCTCGATAAGGCAACACCCCCACCTTTCATATTGCAATTACAAAAGTCTATTCTCTTTTTTTTCTTAAAAAGGACCGGTCTGGTTACCAATAGTGAATTTTTAACTGCATAAGAACACAAAAATCTTTCCCCAAAAAAGGAAAGGTAGATTTCTTCTTTTACTAGATTCTGTAGTAGCAATTGAAGATGTATAAACAAGACTGGCTGCTGCAGTGTCAAACTCCACTCCTACTTCTATTCTGACTCAAGACGATTACTGCAACTTTTGTATTGTATATATATGTTTATAGTGTGGATGTGAGGGAATTCGACAGAATGATGGGTATGATTAGACAATGTGGAAAAGGAAAAAGATGGATGACAACCACAGCACACATATCCAGGATCACTAACTGCATGTCACACGGATAATTGCAGGACTTCTGCCATGTTCAACTTTCTTCTGAAGACGTTGCTCGCCGCGACGAAATGCATAAAGATTTATCCTTGTGATAATAAACATGTTTGAGATGTAACAAGCTTTTCTCACTCTTTTTCCTTTTCCACATTGTCTAACCATACCCATCATTGTATATATATTAAATAAAAATACAGTAGTCCTGCCAAGTTTCCCAACAATATTCTTTGTCTCCTACTCTCCCGCATGATTTTTGTTGAAACCTTTGAGTTTGAGAAAGATTTCAGGATAGCTTGTCATCCCTTCACCCCAAGGAAATATTCTATACTTGGCACCACCAGACCCCCTGCTGATTTACTTGCATACTTTGTACGCACGAATGATATCTCCGGCATTTTACTTCACTGACTTGGCAGTTCTGAAAATGTTATAACATAAATTTTCATAGATATATAAGACTTGTCAGTTTGGCTCAGTCGGTAAGAGAGCTGCCTACTGACCACTTGGTTGTGATTTCAAATCACAGTAGGGAAATGTTAATTTTATATATCGCTTTGGTTTAACATGAAGAGACAGACAAACAGAACAGTGAATAGTTTACTCCCCTAAATTAAGTGAGGATTGTTCTTGTTCTTGTTATGGTGGAAAAACAAACCCAACTCCAGCCTCCAACTTTTGTTTAACAAAAATAGTATTAAAAGCAGTAATAGTAATATCTACGCTTTTACAATGTCAATTTGGCTCAGTCAGTAAGAGAGCTGCCTACTGACCACTTTTCAAGTGAAAGGTTAATTTTATATATCTTCAATACATCTTCAAGCAGCAAGATCCAATGAATTAAGTAAAAATACAATTTTACCCAATTTTGAGCCGTCCCGATTTCTTATTATTATTAACATTATATAAAATCCTAGGGAAAAAAAAAAGTTGTTTCGGAAAATTGTACAGAATAGAATTTGTGAATTTTTTTTTTTTTTTTTTTTTTTTTAATGAAATCATGATTTTGTTTTCAGAATTAATAAAAAAATTACACAATTTTTATATTTGAATAATGAAAGATTTTACTTACGGTCATTTTTCTTTTCCTTAAGTTCTTAGTGAATTGTTTCCTTTTTTTTTTTGTTGTGTGTGTGTGTGCGTGTGTGTTATGATGTCGCCCCAGGTGACGCAAGGGAGTAAATACTGCGATTTACCTCCCTTGCCACAACCCATAAGAGAGAAGTGAGTTCCCGGTCATGTACCGGGCAAACCAAAGAGAATCAGGCGAAGTGAAGGGACAGTCAGTCTCCTCTCCGACGGTGATCAGTTGACATCACATTTGTCTTTGTCCTTGTTCCTTTTGCTTCATCTTCCTTTTCAGTGAGATTCCCACGTTGTCTTTAACCTTTCTAGCCACACATGACTTTAACATAATAGAATCTACTTTTCATGTGCTTACCCAGAAGCATAGCTTATGATTTTTAGGGAGCAGGCCTCAAATTTGCTGACAAAGTGGATGTGCAGGTTGAATAAAAGGAAGAAAGAGCATTGGGTGCGTGAAAAAACCTTCAGTACTCCCTTGTACTTACCAGCTGAGTCCTGGTCAGTCAATGAATGGGTGAACTTTGGAAAGTCCAGAGCATTTTAAACCAAATGGACATGAAAAAGGTTCCCTCTCTTTTTTAAAAACCGGTTGGCTGTAAGCCCTGAAAAAGAACTGGGATAGTAAGAGATATTTTGAACAAATGAATGAATGTTTAATTGTCCTGGTCATTGGGCTCAAGAAAACCAAAAAACCCACTTTCTTTTGCCTCCTATCTATAACTGATCCCCTTTCACTATTCAGTTGTCACGGGTACAAAGTGACTCTCTTTCACTACTCTCCCTATATATTCTATGCCCTACAATTGACAGATACCTTCATCTCATTCTTTTTCATTGAGTGTTTATTATGACCATAAGTGTTTTTTATCCTTACAATGGGATCATCACTATCTTCAGCCGACTCCTGTCAATTATCTGTATGCTTTTCTTTATGCTTTTGAACTGAAGATATCTTCTGATTGGTCAGCTTTTAAAAGTAGGAGGAGTTTTAATCCTCCTCTGTGATAGTTGTTATACTTTCTTCATAGCCAAATGATCTGGTAATGTTTTGTATTCAGCACAAACAACTGCGTCTTTTGACGCTAATTGCTGTAAGAGGAAGTAAAGTGTAGAAGTGAAAAAATTTAAATATCTTGTTGAAATCTATTGTTCAGTTTCGACACCAGTGGTTCATAACCTTGTTATGCTCCATGGCCCACCCCCTCGCCAGCTCTAAAGATTTGATGTCCCCTTCACAGTGGCGATTCTACAGGGGGGG
>VCCN01005145.1:2864857-2875779 GCA_006491835.1 Architeuthis dux | reverse complement strand
TTAGGGCAAATTTTTTCATCATTTGAAAATACATCAGCTTGAGAGATTTTTTTTTGCTTAGTAACACTGATTTGCCTTTTTATATTTCCACAACATATATGGAATTTATAATTTTGCTGGTTAGATTTAACAACAAATTAAATTTCAGATGTATTTTATAACACAAAAAATCTGCAAACTGAATAAAAATAAATACGACTGCCTCATATTGGAGGTCTTCTCAACAAGCTACTGTAGCTGGAGAAAATTGTTTCAAATTATATTTTATTAATAATTTTATTAATTAGACATTATTTTTTAAGTTTACATTTGTCTAAATTAGTGTTCACAAAATGTATCAAAAATATTGTATAAGGGAATGTACAGATCAATTAAAATGTATGTGACACCGGTGTCACAGTGGGTTCTTATGGGTTAATTGGTCCCTTAGTTTGTCTGACAGCATTCATGTTTGTTTTTTGAAAATTCAGACTTTTTAGTAATCCAACAAAAGAAACAACTTATTCATTTATCACCCCTTTTTTCCAATTTTTTTTATTGATCACCCCCAACACAGCATGCTACCAAAAGATATTGGTCACATGACGGTTTCTATTCAGTGACTAACCAGACCTGTTTTATTCTATTTTTGAAGTTTACCTCTGCCATGAAGCTGGAATAGGTATATGTATTCACTCATGTTTTTCTTTCTGTCCACACAGTATCTCCAAAAGTTCTTAATGAATTTCAATGACATTTTGTGGAAGGGTGGGCCATTGGCTAAGGAACAATTGATTATAGCTAACTATGAACTGATTTTCCTTCAGTTTTTATTGGCAATGGTGTTGGCAGAGGTATGTGCTTTCTAGTTAAATTTAAATTTTAAGATGTAAAATTTATCTTAGCCTGTTTCAGCACTCAATCTGTATGTTGTGCATTGAAAATCATGAAAAAAAGGGATTATCAGTGGTGACGAATAAAGGCAAGTGTTACTGACAGAATAGGGCAATTATATGTATAATTCTATTGTCAGCTGAAATGTTAAGTACTGAATAACAGGGCCAGAACTTGATGACTGACTGAATACCACGCCCTCTGGAGGTCCTTCCTTTTGTGTATTCATCTTTAACAACTTTTCTCTTTTTCTTTGCTTTGTAATTCTATTCACTTCCTTGCTGTAGCCTTTGTTCTGTTTGATTCTATTTAGTTTCTTATTTTACATGTATGCACTCCTATAAAAAGGTAGCGAATGTCTCTTCTATTGACAAAATGTTTGAGGATTATGTGAATAAATACCAAAACAATAATAAACTCGCTCATGATTCTTTGGTAATTGAATATTGATTACATTGTGCAATGTTTTTTTACTTTTTTTTTTGTTCCTGGGTAATAAGTGTTATTTCATGAATGATTATGTCTAAAATGTATAGAAAATGTCAATTATTCTCTTCAAACTTTGCTTTTGTGATCAGAACATTGATATTTTGTAATTTACCTATTTTGCCTAAGGCAACTATGGGAAGGTATTATGCAACTTTTTTTTCACTTTTTTTTCCCCACTTTTTTTTTGGTTCATGGTTAATAAGTGTTATTTCTTGATCGATTATGTCTAAAACCTAAAGAAAATGGCTATTATTCCCTTCAAACTTTGCTTTTGCGTTCAGAACATTGATATTTTGTAATTTACCTATTTCATCTCAGGCAGCTTTGAAAAGGTGGTTGAAGGCTGCAAACTCCTTATCTAGAGCTGTGACATTGTTTCATAAAGCCTAATTCTATGTGCAGTGGTGGCATCAACACCTTCCGGGTGTCAACCAGTGGCCTTGACATGATGTTGTTCATCCCCATATAGAATTTGGGTGGCTATAGCCAATCCTGCCTTTGGTAGTGCGCCAGGGTGTCCCAAAGGCAAAGATAGCAGGGAAACTTCATAAAACCACCTTGGAGAACAATCAGGAATGCCACCATTTTGAAGCCTTCAATGACCTCCAAGCAGTACTCATCATACTTCTAGTTGTTTAGCAAGGTCTTGATACGGTTATATTGCAGGTGAAAATGAGGTGCCCAGAATTTGTCTTGTCGAAATATGCCTTAGGCCTTGCACATCTTACCAGATGCTGCCACAAAGAACTGTCTGAGGCAAAGGTCAGACCACAGATAAAGAAGATCCTAGAGTGCAAGGAATTCCCCAAGAAGTTCACTAAGAAGGAAAAAGCAGCTTGGTACAGCTTTGTCACAATGGTTCAGGGCTTCCAGGGAAATCACAAGACTGAAAACTATGTGGAGCTGGTTGAGATTATGGTGAAAAACTATGGTAAAATGGGCTGCAGGCTGTCCCTCAAAGTCCATATCCTTGACACTCATCTTGATAAATTCAAGGAGAAGATTGGAGCGGATTTGGAGGAGCAACGCAACCACTTCTAACAGGATATACTGGACTACTGCTACCAAGGTACATATAACAAGAACATGATTGGAGATTATACTTTGGGGTCTGGTTTGTGAGAATGAATTACAGTACAATCATAAATCTCGAAAAAACTCATCACTTCTAAATCTTTTGTGATCACTTTTGTTTAACATTAGTGTACATACATGGTAATTTCGATTCATATGTTGTTGTTTTTCTGAAATAATGTGATTTTTAAAAAAAAATGTGAATAAAAATATGCAAATTCCCCCATTATACAATTGGAAATAGGTAAATTTTAAAATATCATTGTCCTAGTCACAAAAGCAAAGTTTGAAAGGAATAATAGCCATTTTCTATACTTTTTACACATAAGCAAATAGAAAATAACACTCAATATCCAAGATCAAAAATCATGTAGCGCAGTGTTATCTACAGTCACATTTTCAAAGTTGCTGTCGTCCTTATATATATATATATATTAGTGGTGTCCATCTGTGTGTTTATCTTTCATGCTATAGAAACCACCAAACCAAATTTGACATGCATACTCAATGAACCTAGGGGAAGGTTTAAAAGTAAAAAGATTTGGATTTGGGAATAATAAATAATATTGTGGAGTCTGCGTTTGTGCTCATACCGATAATAATAATCTGATTTCAATCTATCTATCTATCTACTTATCTATCTTACTATAGTTCACCTATCTTTTGTGAAATCCTCCCAGATATTTATATTAAATATGAGCCAAGTGTTCATGATGATGATTATTTTGAAATAAGGTATGATTCAATAAGTACATATTTCAAATCCAAGATCTCTTACTGGGGCCATAGGCCCCATTTAGGCCTTCCGCAGTAACTAGCTGAAAATTCTGCCCTACAGGTGTGTTTTCAGGTAGTAACAGATACCCAAGTATGGAACCTCTATTATTGAGATATATGTATAATGTATACATTTTTTCTATTCCTTTTGTACTACATAAGTAAACCTAAACATTCATGGGAAGAACTCTTTACCTGCTTTTGAATAAAAGTTCTCCTTGTTGGGGAGTTTTAGGAAAAATTGCTCTTTGTGATTAACAATCCTGGCCAAATTCTAGTACAAAGCCCTACCTTAAGGTCTGTGCGATAAAGATGTCAATACGCGCCCGCATGTCCATATTGATGATTATATAAAAGACATCAATGACTAAAAAGGATTTCAATTCCTTATGCAAAAAGGATCAGTTTATTTGTAGAAGAAGAAGAAAAAACATTGGAGAAAAGACTGGCCGGTCCCTAATAAATGCAAATTTCCCCACCTGGATGTTTTTTTGGGGGGAATAACATCAAAAGAAGTTGGAGGCTTTTTTTCATCAGACTTGCTATAAACAATTTATTGCCGGAGAACAAAGTGAAAGGCACCCTATGGTGTTTGTCAGGGTTTGGGATAGTGACCCACCTTTAATAATACATACATTCTTACACACGCACACACATGGAATAATATAACTATAAACATTAACTTGTAGTCATAGCATTTGGTAATAACACTGCTCACACATGTATGCAAAAATACATAAGTTTATACATAATGGGAGATAAATAAGTCACAACTATATATCTACATTGGATATATTTTCTCATTGTCATGTCTATAGAATATAATATATAAATCTTATAACAAATGTACACTAGTAAGTTTACTAAGCTTTGCACAAGTTAAAATAGCTTAGATAAGTCTATCAAATGGTTTATCTTTTAAGTCGCCTGTAAACACAAAAATCCCAATTCTGTGGTCTAAATTAATTCCACCGCACAGTTATAAATGGCCTCTACTTTAAAATGTTAACTCTCTGCATACCTCAGTTATTATTATAGACCAACCTGTTCTCTCTTCTAGTGAATTCCTTGGTGTTTTGTGATGGCCCACTCTTTGATTATCAGAGTTGCCCCACTTTGCAAACTTTTTATTTCTGAATGAAAATGCCCTCCTCTAACCTAGCTTTTTTTTCCTTGGTAAGACCAGAACGGGTGGCATTCATCTTACCAAAAATAATCTTGCCGAAGTCGGTTTTACCAAATGTTGATTGGTCACTTTTTTTTCAGAGTTTATTATTTTCCCAAAACACTGGTTAACTTTTTTTTTCTAAAATTACTGCAATGGGGTTATGTTAATGTTTACAATTTATGAAAACAAAAGCATCTAGTGTAAATCTGGTATTTATTTTCAATAAGATTTAGTACTTATAACATATATCGTGTATAAGATTTATAAAGAAAAAAAAGGATTTTATTTATGATCGTATGTGTCTGTAAGTGATTTATGAGAAGAAAAAGGATTTACTGTTGTTGATTGAGTATTTACAATAAAAGGAATTTTATTTTGGGTATTATTTGGATCGACATAGGTAATTGTATAGTTCAGCCATGTAGAATCGTTGTTCATTGCACAGCATACATTATTTTAACATATTTTTGCCAATGCAGTTGGAGAGGCATATGTATTACTGCATGTCTTTCTTTCCGTCCGTCTGTCTTTTCACAAGATATTTCAAAAAGTTCTCAATGAATTTGAATGAAATTTTGTGGAAGGGATGGAAGAAGTGATCAAATCTAACCATATAACTTTATTCTTTATTTTCCTCCAGTGCCTAGCACTGCCATCTTTAATGTTTGTTTACATACACTAGTAGTATTAATATTAATATTATCTTGAATTTTATTATTAGATGAAGCATTGTCAATTATTCTTTATTATTAGATTCAAGCTTCTGTAACCATTGGCTTTGGTAGCTTAATTGGTAAAGCAGCTGTCACGTTAAGACAGGCTTTCTGAGGCAAAAGGGATGCAAGTGTGAGTCTCAATGAAAGCTTATTTATTATTCCCGATTCATGCTGTTTACTAGCCATAGAATGATGGTCTGAGTAATTGGGATAAAAAGCAAGTGAAATTAAGATGAAAGTAACACTTGTCAAAAAATGAATAATAATTGACAATCTAATAATAAAATTCAAAATAATATCCACAAGATTGTTGAATAAGGTAAATTCTTTTTTATTAAATTTGACTAGTTTTTAACCTTTATCCTAATTTTAGTTGTTTTTTAATACAACTTATTAATTCGGGCTACTGTTTCTATGGCAGCACATTCGGAAATAAAGAGTAAGCCTTCGGTGAGAATCGAACACACACCCTCATTGCCAGAGGGAGACTAGTTTACGCCTAGCTGCTTTTACCAATTGGCCACAAAGACTTTGTGGATTAGCAGATGCTGATTTACATTTATAAACTCACTCTCTACACCAATGTTATACATATGAGACCCAGTAGTCTTTTTATAAATCAATCTATTGAGTATTTGTAGCATTTTTTAAATACGTGGCTAAACATTGTCATAAAGCCAAATTGGTCTTTTTTATAAATTATAACAAGTTGTCCTGAGTAGAACATTCTCTTTATTTTCTCAAATCCATTGTTATAAAAGCTTTTCATTAATATTGTGGTTCAGACTTGGAAAGTTTTAATAGATTGGATCAGCTTCAGACTACCTATTTCTATAAATCTTAGTGTGCAACCTAGTCTTTGGAAAGACCTTTGGTATTTAATCATTATGAAGCATTTTCTCCTGTTCCAGAAGACTCATCTCTGGTCCAATCAAGAAATAAGATGATTTTGTTTTACAAAAACAGTATAAATATTTACTAAGCACAAGGCCGCAAGAGTGAGGCACTAAGTGAGGATCAAACTGACTACACCAGAAAATGGTCTGGTGGGAATGCTGTGTCACCCGCCAGAAAAAGAAGTCGGCTCCAGTGAGTCAGTGCAAATGACCAATCAAAAGTTGTGATTTAACTGACCCACTATTTGAATATATGTAAACTAGATTACTCAGTACTTATTTTGAGCTGACCAGTTACAAGGCAGCAGGAATTGCTATAAATAAAAGAGTTCTTTCGTGAATACCCTCCATTGTAGTTGGATTGTGAAGACTTCGTTTGGCGTTTGGATTGTGAAGGCTTCGTTTGGCGTTTGGATTGTAAAGGCTTCGTTTGGCGTTTGGATTGTAAAGGCTTTGTTTGGTGTTTGGATTGTAAAGGCTTTGTTTGGTGTTTGGATTGTAAAGGCTTCGTTTTGCGTTTGGATTGTAAAGGCTTCGTTTGGCGTTTGGATTGTGAAGGCTTCGTTTTACGTTTGGATTGCGGAAGCTTCGTTTTGTGTTTGGATTGTGAATGCTTCGTTTTGGATTTTGAATGTGAAGGCTTTGTTTGACATTATTTGGATTATCTAAAATGTATGTGCCATTTTACAAACACTTTGATGTTGGTTTCTATCCTGCAACGTCTTCATCTGATTTCCAATTTCATTTTTTTGGCACCATTTACAAAATAAGCTCTACATTATGTTGTTTTTGTTAACCAACACTACCCCCAAATTCTGAAGTTATTAGAAACCGTCAACCAAAACTGTCAAAATAGGTTTGTTCAGTTTTCAAGTCTGTCTGGCTGGCTGTGTATGTATACATGTTTTTGTTTTTTTAAAATTCCCCTCTAAATAGGTTTTTAGTGGGGGTTCAATTTACAATGTAAATTTATGCAAAATTGATCTATAGTTTGTGCCCACTTGGTTTTTGAAAAAAGGTGAGCGAAGTAACTTATTCATTCATCACACCCAACACCGCATGCTACCAAAAGATGTTGGTAACATGGCGGTTTCTATTGAGTGACTAAGCAAACCTGCTTCTCTATCTTTGGCCTAATCAATATTATACAATGTTTGAAATACATTAGGAACTAGTATTAAATTTATGAATAAGAAGTAAGCCAAAATATTATTTATTCAAATGGTTCTTCGAACGATTGAACTCCTTCTTGTTATTTGTGTTGTAAACACGTTTCGGCTGTTCCATTCTTTGGCTTTCTTCAGGTGTAAAATCCGAGTGTGATGGGTTAAACAGAAGTTATGTTTAAAGGGGGGTAGCCCTTATAGCGCATGGCCCTGGTGTTTCTGTGTCTTTGTCTTGCTGGGTTTATGCGCTATAAGGGCTAACCCCCCACACACACACACACTTTAAACATAACTTCTGTTTAACACACCACACTCGGATTTTACACCTGAAGCAGGCTTAAGAATGGATCGGCCGAAACGTCGTATTTGCAACACAAATAACAAGGAGTTCAATCGTCCGAAGAACCATTTGAATATTAATGACCCTTCTCAAAATTGTGAATAAAGAAACAAGCTCCGTGTGTTGATCGAACCCGTGTTCACCTTGTAAGCAACCTATACGCAGTCCTGCTCTATCAACTGAGCTAACAGTGCCCCCATGAATGTGTGTATGTTTCCATGAAGATGCTGTTAGCTCAGTTGGTAGAGCAGGACTGTGTATAGGTTGCTTCCAAGGTGGACACGGGTTCAATCCCTGCATGGAGCTCGTTTCTTTATTCACATTTACGATTTAGGCTGTTCGTTTAGCAGTCGGTCACACCGGCACCAGGCAAATATAGGTTCTCAAATAATAAATGTCTTTATAATTATCATATTCTGTCAAATATAAAAAGTATCCATCATTTGATTTTATATTTTAAGTATGTAGACAATTTATGATATTTGTAATTTTAAAAAGTATTTGTTTTTAAAAGCATTTAAAGGCTAACCGGAGGCTAATAAGGAGTTTGAACAAAGCAGTACTTGTCCCTTTGCTTATTATTCAGATGTATATATAAGCACCAATATCTTTGACTCTAGGACAATTGCCCCCAACAGACAATTCCCCTCTGAGGATAATCTCCCCATAGGACAAATACCTCTGAAGACATTTGCCCCAAGGGTAATTGCAAAGGTTAAAATAAATGAGAAATTATTACACGGCTTTGCATAAATATGTACAAAGTTTTGTATGGATTTCCATAAAACCCTAATTCTAACCCATTTCAAACTTTTTTGATGAAAATTATCTCCTTGGGCAAAAGTCTTTGGGTGGAAATTGTCCTAGAGGGAAATTGTCCTTTGGGGGCAATTGTCCTGACACCAATCAGGTTGTTGTTAGAATAAAGAGACACATCAATAAATGTCCATGATTCCTCTTTCTTTAATGAATTCTCTAATTATCACTTTATCTACCATTTCTGTTTTTTTCTTTCTATCTAACAATTCTTTTTGTTTTATTATAGGTCTCTCTTTTTATATACAGAACAGAATTGATCTATATCTCAATGCATACTACTTGGGTCCTGCCACCCTTTTTTGTTTGTTCTCACTCAAATTATATCAAAATACTTATATACCCTTGAATACTGAAAACTTTACAAGTGAATGAATGAAATGCATTGTTGCTAATCATTTTTTTTTCCTTCAACTTTTCGAATTTGGAAGTGCCTACCAGATTCAAAAGATTAAAACAAACAGCAATAATTACCTTTCCCGTTTCCATATAGCCGCTGCTTCAGCTGTAAAAATGCTTGGCTCATTAACTAGATATGTTGGAATAAAAATGAATTTGGGAGTCCAGTGTTGATAATTGAGTTGTGTTTTTGGCTATCATTACCTTTCCTGTTTCCAGAACAGCTGCTGCTGTTGATGGCGAATTTAAAGTCAAAGAAGCAGACAACAATTTCAACATTTTTCCACTTTCTGAAGTTAAAATAGCTGAAGGAAGTATACCTAAATGTGGTAAGTCTAGGCCTGCTGTGCCTACATGTATTGTCCCAATTCTAGTCGACCGAAATTTATTACCACAACTGGACATAACTTTCAGGGACCTAGTCAATATAACATCCAATGACACGGACTGCATAAGGCGGATGACTAAACACCACTTTATTGCTAACACAGCAACCCCAATCCCAACTCTAACCCTAACACCGACCCCCAACACTACTCCCAACTTATCCTTTGTTCATTTGTGTTTATCAAGCTTTTGCTTAAATAAAAAAGTGAAAAAAAAATACCCTCGTCTCTTGAACCACATGAAATTGCCCGATATCAGTAGACCACTTAAAAAATAAATGAAAATGTACTTCCAAGGAAACGTCCCGTCTCTTTATTTGACTTTAAATTCACCATCAAACAGTAAAGGAATTCGGGTGATTCCAGATTCAGAACAGCTGCAGCAGCAGCCATATGGAAACGGGAAAGGTAATGATAGCTAAAAAAAACAACTCAATTATCAACACTGGACTCCCAAATTTGAAACATTTTTTTAAAAAAACCATCTCAAATTTATACAAGGTGTAGATGCCCACTCATAGGCTAAACTTGTATGAGTCATTTTTATTCCAACATATCTAGTTAATGAGCCAAGCATTTTTACCAGATAGACTATGACACTCATCCTCACCCTCCTTGAAGAAAGAAAGGAAATGGTCGTGTCCAATATCAACTGCAGCTCAAAAGAATGCATTAATTAGTCTATTAGGAAAGTACTTCAACAGTTTGTACTTAGAAGCAACTTTTAATTACTGCACAGTCTGTCGAGAAAATAAACAGCCGCTTTCTGTTCACACCTCTTGCCAAGTAGAGACTGTTTGTTTTTATAACTCTAAAAACTCTGTACAAGCACACATCATAACAATCATATTTACACAATATCTAGGGCCTTAAACCTTTTACAAGTACACATCATAACAATCATATTTACGCAATATCTAGTGCCTTAAACCTTTTACAAGAACACATCATAACATTCATATTTACGTAATATCTAGGGCCTTAAACCTTTTACAAGTACACATCATAACAATCATATTTAACAATCATATTTACGCAATATCTAGGGCCTTAAACCTTTTACAAGAACACATCATAACAATCATATTTACGTAATATCTAGGGCCTTAAACCTTTTACAAGCACACATCATAACAATCATATTTACACAATATCTAGGGCCTTAGACCTTTGCGATGGTGTAATAAAGAACATAATTCTTCTTAAAATCATTTGCATCTGTTGATAGCACTACATATTCCGGTAATCTATTCCAAATTCCTACTACTCTATTGCTAAAAAAGAATTTTCTGATATTCAATCTACTTTTATTTGCTTCTACCATATATGTGTGGCCTCTCAGTCCCTTGTGTAATATGTATGTTAAATCAATAAATAATGTATATATATGTTAAATCAATAAATAATGTATATATATGTTAAATCAATAAACTTGCCAAAGCAAGCTCCCAGCAGCCCCCATTCCGTTTTGGTCCCAGAAAACGAATACCGGAAGTAGGAACAGGAAAGGCTCAGTTCTTAACAGGCGTACAGCCCTGTCACATGTGTTTTCTTGTTCCGTCTTCTTTTCTTAACGCAGTTACAAATCAAACGCATTCTAACCTCACACAGCTAGAACAGAAAGACTAACAAAGCGAACAGAGGCACTAAACACAACAAGAACGTTACACCTTGTACCCCCTTCTAGTAACAGGACAGGTTACATTGTGACGATAACAGACTCTAATAAAGAAGCCTCCCACAACTACTTTTTTATAAATAATTTCATTTCTCTGTTCTTTCTATTCTATGTTGGATGAGAAGAAATGGATTACTCAATAAG
>VCCN01005145.1:2836962-2853488 GCA_006491835.1 Architeuthis dux | reverse complement strand
CTTGAAAGAACGTTTTTTTAGGTTTCTGGTGGGGTGTTCAATTTGCAATGTAAGTTCATGCTGAATTGATACTTTTTGAAAATTCAGACTTATTTTAGTGATCACCACCCAACAAAAGGTTAGAGAAGTAATTTATTCATTGATCACCCATTTTCCAATTTTTTTTAATTGATCACCCCCCAACACAGCATACTGCCAAAAGATGTTGATTATGTGACGGTTTCTATTGAGTGACTAACCAGACCTGTTTATTCATAAATTTATGATGTATTAGTGAATGAAACTTGTACACTCAACAGATTTGACTATTCATAAAATAATTCTCTGACTGGTTCAACAACAGGTTTTGCCTACCAAAGCAGTTTTAGTAAAAGCTTCTGTTCAGCGGTTATTAGTGGTCAGTCAGTACTAATGGCTAGAGGAAATGATAATGTAGGCAATAGATTCTTTCCGGAGAATACAGTTATGTTGTTTGATCACTAATTAATTGACTGCGGTTACTATAATAAAATACCTTCTGCAATCATGCATCTGTTAATAGAAAACAGAATGATGTATTTTTAATGCCAGCTTGTTTATAAAAGATAATGTTTGAGTACTTAATGGCTGGTCACCAAGTTATTACATTCATATCACAGTCAGGTGCCTATTTGGTGGAAAGCATTTATTGACCTGTAAGAAAAAAGATTCTAGACAGTAGTCCCTCTTTATAATGTGGGTGTTGAGGTCCAAGAAAGACAACTGTGTTATAACTGAACCGTAGATAATCAAAAGTCAATTATGAGTGTCAAAACAAGTTCACGGTGTGATTTTTGTTCCTGAGTAGTTAGTGTTATTTTCTGATTGCTTATGTGTAAAAAGTATAGAAAATGACTATTATTCCTTTCAAACTTCGCTTTTATGGCCAAGATAGAGATATTCATATGTATTTGTTTTTCTTAATTTATGTAATTAAAAAATGTGCAAATTTGCTTGGTGTCCAATTGAAAATAAGTAGATTTCAAATTATCACTGTCCTGATCGAATTTGAAGGGAATAATCAACATTTTCTTTACTTTTTAGACATAATCAGAAAATAACACTTATTACCCAGGAACAAAAAATAAAAAGGGTTTGCCCAGTGTAATAGATATGCTGGTTCCATGTTTTACTACAGTATTCCCCCTTAATAATGCAGTAGTTGGGGTCCAAGAAAGACAACCACTTTATAACAGAACTGTGGATAATCAAAAGTCAATTACAAGTGCCAAAACAACTTCACTGGTGAATGAAGGTGTTGTTTTCATCAGAAAATCAAAGAAATTATGGGTAAAACAACATGTAAATTATATATTGATTGATTGCAAATAGAAGAAATTTAATAATTTAGTCATATTAAGTCTTTTGATGAAATTCTGTTTTTATTCATAGTTTTCTGGATGAGTGCGTGATGATAAAAATGTTGGGGTCCATGACCCACACACCTTATATTGTGAACTGCCCTATAACAAGGGATGCCTGCCAATCTAGTCAAGACCTGAAGAGTTATTGGAAATTACCATTTGAAATATCTTATTTTCTTTTTAACCTTTTATGGGGCATGTGATGATATATGATCACCTGAGTACCTGTCAGCCACATGCAAATATTGTAGCCACAAAGACAGCATAATCTGCACTAAAGTGGTCTGCAAGCTTTGCAAAGTTCACTTGTGCTTGAACAAAGACAGAAACTCTTTTGAGGCATTCCACATACCATTAAATTAGTTGTTTTTGGCCCGCACAATAAAATTTTAAAAAGGTGTTATTTTTTTTGTCAATATCAATTTCTTTGTATCTATTCATTATATTGAATGTTATTCTTTAATTCTAAGTTTTATTTAACTTTCTACTTTAATTTTTAATTTTTTATATTTTCCATTTTTGGTCACTTTTTGGGCGAGGCACCATTTATGATTACTTCATCAGAGCGGGTTTTGCCCCCATAAACAAAAAAACTTCAGACAGAAAATATCTTGTAATTAGGTCTAGTTTAACATACAAAAAGGTTGTTTTGATATCTAAAATATTTTTAACGGTGCCCTATAAAGGGTTAAGTGTGTACATGCTAAATATTGAATGTCCTCTATATTTTCTGATAACATTCATGAGAATTAAATTTGATTGCAAAAATAGATATTTAAGAACTCTGAAACTGATACTATATAACTTTTCAATTTATCAAATTTATGACTTGATAGATAAAACTACTACTAGAAACAGTCAACATAGGTTTCTTCAGTTTTTATGTTGGTCTGGCTGGCTGGCTATGTATATATGTATGTACAGACCGCACCAATGGATCTATAGGGCTTAAAATTTAAACATTTACTCCTTATTATGTCTAGAAAAAACCTTTTTAAAAAAAAATCCGCCCTCCCCCCCCTAAATAGGTTTTTAGTGGGGGTCAATTTGCAATATACCAATTGACCGAGTAGAACAGGCTTAAATTCAGTAATAAACAAGAACAGACTGTTCAAAACCTGTGATGTGGTTTACACAATTTTCGACATTTGTTTCTGACATTATTGACAAAATTACAGAATTTCATTAATATTTCAAGTGTGATCAGAATAAGTTCTCTTATGACATCACAAGGTTCTATACAATGTCATTAGAAATAGGTCAGAAATATAAATATTGTAAATCTCTCTCTCTTTCTCTCTATGGATGCTTTTCAATTTTGATCTGAAAGAAAGTGAATTTGGCACCCATAGACCTTACAATGTTCGTTGAAGGTAACAAGAAACCAATAAATAGGATATTCTGTTGGCAATCGAAATAATGAAAAAAAATGTAGAACTCAGAAAGTACAGATTGTGTACCCCTTATCCAAAATGCCTGGGACCAGAAGTGTTTCAGATTTCGGAATCTTTTGGATTATGGAATCCAGGGTTGCCAATTTCGAGTGCGAGTCCAATGTTGGAAATTTCCATTTAAAAAAAAGACTTTTGAATTTGGGAGTGATTTCCACATTTCAAAAAAATGTTTTTCAAAATATCTAAATTGGCAATCCTGCTTCAACTTCAGTTTCTCCAATAGCTTGACTTTCTGTGCTATAGATAAAAACATAAACATTAACGCTTTATTTTTTTCTTATCGGTTACTCATAGGGGTATCTGCAGCCTTGGGACTTGTCTTGTCTTTCACCGTTTGTTTTGTAAATATAGTTTTACGTTTCTAATGTGTTACACAAAGACTGTGAGGTCAGGTGTGGAATTTTCCACTTGTGATGTCATGTTGGCTTTTAAAAAGTTTCAGATTTTGGAACATTACAGTTTTTGGTGTTTCAGATAAGGGGTACTCAACCTTTATTGTAATCATCAAAGTGCAACATAAGTAAATATGTAATGATGAATAACAATTAACTGTGACTTGATTTATTTTTGCCTCCACAAAGATACATTTTTTAATGATAAACTGTGGCCTTATTTCTCCTCTAGATAAGCAGATAGATTGGAAGGGGAATGAATCATTCTGGGCAATTTCCAAAGTTTTTCAATCCTTATCAAAATTAGTCATTTTGATGGTTATTTATGTGATCTTGAAAAATCATACTACCTGTCCCATAATGGTTGTTACATTTATAAATACATTTATATGTGCAAATGAACAACTATTATGGGAAAGAAGTAGTAATATTTAAAACCTGCAATTATAATGAGGTCAAGTAATAAAAAAATAAATAAAAAAACTATCATTAGATGAGGGTTTCTAAATTAAAAGCCAACAAAAATAATTATTGCAAAATTAAAAGCCAATTAAATGATTTCAGCACCAAAAATCTTATCTTTTAATTTTGGAGAAAGATTTCAAGAACATTAACATGGTTTGTTATATAAGGTGAGTGGTTAGTGGACCCCAACATTTTTACCCATATTATCACTCTTCTAAAAAACGTGGATAAAAACAGAATTTCCCTTTGAATCCGTAAGCCTAATATTTCACTACACCATGAGCCCATTTGAGGACAGATGTGACACAACACCCACCCCACCCTAGGAAATATATTTGACTTAACCAACTGTAAAAATGGAATGAATTAGACAAAAACATTTCAGTAGTCAATGAACAAAACTTTTTTTAAATTAAAAGAAATCAATTTGAGCTTTTCCCCTCTGGAGCTCTCAGGTACCGGGTATCTGGAGATGCAGGGTTCAAAGGGTTTAGTCATTTTTGTAAATATTTTGTTTTTAAATACTGAAATTTGTTATCCTTTGTAATTTATTGTAGTTATTTTGGTGGTATTATTTAATAAAAAACAAACATTAAAGAATAGTTTTTATATGAAAGACAATTGTCGTATAATGCTGGTTGTACTTCTTCTTCACGTCGAGAGAGAAAGAGATGATCATGATGATGATGACGACATCTCTTTCCAGGTCTGTTGACGGGAGCTGAACTTTCTGTGGGGGGAAATTAATTTCGGAGAAAAGGCTCTCCCACGTGGGTGGAGAGAAAAGACGACAAAATTCAGGTTCTTCAATTGGAAATCTGTGGTATTATTTTCCGTTGATATAAGAGTCTATTCTGGGCCGGTTTACGGGTTACTTCAAGGTACAGAATTCTGTTTCATTTAGTTTTCTAAATGAGTTGGTCACTTTTCTGAGTTACTACTAAGAAAATCAAGGGTTGTTCCTCATTCTTCCACCCGTCCGGGTGAAAGAAACCAACTACTTCGCCTCTGACCTGCTGCTGCCAGATTCAAATCTAAAACTGCTAACTCTTCTAACTGGCTCTCTCCTCCCTCACACTTGACGGGCTGGGGGCCTCTTTGTGCGACCTGTCACTAACGACTTCAGATCTCAACTCCCTTCTATTTTCAAATATGGGCCCCTTTTAACAGCCCCCGGTAATACGATCTGTCCAGTTTGTCACGTATGCAGCTTAACACATATTCTTAGCCTCGGTAATACGATATGGGCTTTTTTTGTCACACACAAACACAGAGTGCAATTTCGTTACACAATCTTTGCAGTCTTTCACCTATTATCATCATTGCCCACTCTTGAATATCTCACATACCCGCCTCACAGTTATCACAGCTTGGTTATAACTCTGTTGGCTTTCTTGGACCCTAACATTGGCATTATAATGGTGGATGCCTGTGTAGAATAATGCTGGTATTTCTTCTCGCCGATTTGAGACGTCTTATTGTTGGGTTGTGCATTTATGGGAGGGATACAACATCATCTTTTACATGTTCTGCTGAAATGAAACATCTCGTTCCAGGGCTGCCGATTTACGGGAGAGATGGATCTGTGGAGGGAAATAAAATACTTTGTCCATACCAGAGAAAACACTCTCCCACGTGGCTGGATAGAACGACGACAAAATTCATTATTTTCAATTGAAAAGATGGGTTCGTTGTATTTTCGTTGATAACTTTAATGCTGGGTCAATTCACGGATCACCAGGGGTATTGAATTCTGTTAAAATTCTAAACGAGTTGTTAAATTCTATTCCTAGTTAAAGCAACTAGAGAGAAAGAGATGATCATGATGATCACCGAGGGTGACCAAACAGGGTGATGATAGTAGTTTCAAATCAAGGCCCACTGGTTTTCTTCCTACCACTCACATCCCCACACTGACGGGTGGGAGTGAAGCTCTTAGCTTGTTGACCCCTTGCTGCTAGCTGTCCGACTGCTAACTCCCGCTTAATTTGAATCAACGTCCTAAAAAGCTGGTGACGGTTATTGGTCAGACATATTCCCTTTGTCGGCTGTTTGACCTATTTTTCTAGCCCTGGGAACATATGGCGTTTTGGTCACATCCCAATACTATCACCCCAAATTCATGTCTTCTAATGAACGAACACATGAACACACAACCAGGGTGTATATTTCATTACACCTGTATTAGTCAAATAAAATGACAGTTTTCCTCTTAAAAAGAAAAAAAACTCAAGAAAAAATAAGAATTAGCTCTTTTATTCAGCTCTGAGGTTTAACACAATGAAAACGAACAAACAAACAAACAAATCAGCATTTAAAAAAAAAATAAAATAGTACAGCAAAAACAAATTTTAAAAAATGTAAAAAATTTCCAATGTTGAGTAGATGAAAATGTTTTTGTTCAACTACATTTTCATTCACAAAGCAAAGTTACCAATGAATGGTGGTAGTTATTTCTATTTATGGCTTAAGATGAGATAATGTGAGGTGTCATATGAGTCACTCTTTTATTTATATTTTTTAAAGTCTTTATTGAAGTTTGTCATATCAACTTATCACTTGGGTCATTAAACTAAAAAAATGATTGGTTTGATAACCTTCAGTACGCAGTGACACCACAAGAGTATTACATATTTTACAAGTACAAGAGAGAACATTCAAGGGAGGGGGGGAGTTTCTCTATATAGTAAGGAAACTCACTAACTGGTAGAAGAGATCGAAAAATAAGCTTTTGGTCCAATGTACTAAGGTTCTCTTAATTCTATAAGTATAGTTATACTTTTCCACATACATCACCTTGTGATGCAACTGGACACATCCTGGGATGATTCCTGGGGTCAATAGGTGTTTCGACATCAGACACCCTTATCCAGGTGACCGAGCATTGACTCCACAATTCAATTTCGGTATATAAACTTCTGTTACTGAAGGAAATCAACCAACCACCCCATACGTGACAGAAAAACTTCCACAAAAAGATGAGAACCATTTAAACAACTCACAAATTACGAATGACACTTAAAAAGAAAATAACGGAACACTTCAGCTAAACTCACGTTTTGAGCACAAGTTTTAAAAGATGATTCTGTGTTGCTGATCATTAACATAAACAGAGATGAATCGCATCACATGGTGATGAAAATAGGATTGAAAACTTTCCCTAACTCTCAATATAAACATATATTGTAACAGAACATGTATTTAACTCTTAAATTCATACAAAGAAAATACAATGTCAATTTCAAGGGAAATAACTTGATTGAAATTATCTCCCTTTGACCATTTGGTACTTTTTTTAAAATTCAATTCACAGAAGAGTTCCACTATTTTTTTATGCTATTCATTGAAGAGTTCCACTGTAAATTACATGCAGTTTATGAATTTAAGAGTTAAGAATCTATATGTGTATGTGTGAGTGAGAGAAAATTTAGGTTGTTGCTGAATGCTTTAAAAACAAAGTACAATTGTTGAGGCTAGAGTGAATCAGTGCAAACTTACAGTCTGGATATAATCTCTCAAGTTAAGAGGAAATATATGATATTGTAGAAGCGTTTCGAAATATTGGATTAGACTACATAAAATTTGATAATCATCACACTCATTTTGACTTGGGCAATTCCAGGTAGCCTTACCATTACATAATAATATAAAAATACACAGTCAAATGAATATATTGAAGTGGATAATTGATGATCTCAACATTTAAGAATTCACATAAAATATACGGATTGAGTCAATAATCAGACAGCATTATGATTATCTTAAGGAAGCACAATCACAGAATGCAGTCAATATTATAAAAAGAATATTTTCATGTTTGGACATTATTAAGATACAAAAGGTTCTTATATATATATTTTTAGGGTGCTTTTCATGCTTTGATGTTTGAATTCACATAAGAAACAAAGTAGTTTATTTGGTGTGACTTTTGACTCATTTTCTACACTTTCATACGACTATACAAAGATATGCACTATTATATTTACAAATAAGTATACTTATTTGCACTGACTCATACTCTTGAATGAATAACAAATGTGTGTACATACATGTCATTATACCTTCTGTAATTTTGAGATGAGTCATTATCATTTCAAGAGTCGTTTGGACTATTCAACTCATTCTTTTTGTTGTTACCGCAACATTTTGGTCGACCCATTCTATGGCCATCTTCAGGTGTACAATTAAAAGAAACCATGTGCATTAGCCTTACGGACAAATGTATAAGTTAAGCCAGTCTGGGTTTCTATGCTTAGCAAAGAAATGATTGGCTAGCAATATCATGTATAAAAATTATGGAATTGCCTGCATTACACAGGTTGCTGTGAATGGGTTGGTTTGCTCAGTATATTTGCTTTTGGGTTTTTCACAAAAATGTACCCGTGACCCTACCCATCTTAGTGTAATAGGGTGATTCTGCCTGGGAGAACAGATCCCTGATTACCAGGCCTGCTGTCTATTTTTAGCCTACCTCATCTGAAGATACAGACAAGCTTAATTGATGGCGGTTGAGGGAACAAACCTGTTTTTGTATGACCTACCATAAAATGTGATCTCGAGTTGTGTGCTGTATTCAGTGGGTATATGGATCTCCACCACACTTTTAAAAAGCCCATGTGTCATATTTTGCATTTTGGGGGTGGCAAATAGATACTGTAGATAGTTTGTACTACTGAGGAAAAAAAAAACAATCCTCTTTCTTTCCATACAGATTGTACACCTGAAGAAGGCTGTAGAATGGCTCAGCCAAAATGTGATGATAACAAAAAGACTGTGTTCAACAGTCTGAACAACTCTTGGAAGAATATGAGTGTACTTGTGCATGTTTGTCATAATTTTTCTTTTATGCACTCATTAAAAACTGTCTCCTTACAATTAAGAGTTCAGGAAGTGTAAGACACTTAAAATATTGCAATAAAAAAAAAAGGACATGAATAATTCAATAGACAAATTACCAAACAAACTAAGAACACCATTAGGCACTTGAAGAAAGTGACTAAAAAGGCATTGTACAATAGAAAAGACAAGTTCTCACATTTAGTTTTTGCATGTTTATACTATTTAATTTTTTTTTATGTTTATTGCTGATTTCCTGCTGATACATAATAACAGACTTATTTGAAAGTTGAATTTTGAACATTTGTTCCCATGATTTAAAAAAAAAAATGAGAAGTAACTACTGCAAGTAGAGGGCATGAAAGAGTTTTTAAAGGTAACCGTGACTGTTCTTTGAGTTAACCTAGTAAGTAAAATCAGTGTATAAGGGTGAATGACTTATGTAAGATCTTGGTAGCCATTTTTGGATTGAACTTTAGCTGCTAATATTGCTTGTCAAGTCAAAGTTAGAAAGTTTGAACACAGAGCCGGTGCAAGGGTTTCATGCACACTGGGCAAGGCTTAAATTTTTCACCCCGGGTTGTATGCTAACAACTATTTTTTTCAGTTTGGAATGCATCCCTAGGCCCTTAGCTTCGCCTAATGGATGGGCTGGCCCTGTATATATATGAAAGACTTGATGATGGTCTTTGAACCAACAATGTTCCTCGCATTTTGTTAGGTTTATGTTTAGCCAAAGTGGACATAGTATATGAAAGACTTTCCAAAGGTCATGTTTGATACTCATTGACAGACTCAAGTCAATTATGCTAGCAGGTACTCTAAGAGAGTACAGGACTCATTCAAGGTCTTTTAATCAAAGGCATCAACAATAGGGACTTGGTACAATGGGTGTATGAAAGAAGACTTGATCAAGGTTATAATTGTGACTACTTGATATATTGCAGGCCATAATGAGGTCCGAGAGTGAAAGACTTAATAACCCAAGTTTCCTGTTGGTTGGGAAAGGGGGGGAGTGGAGCAGTAGAAACATTTCTATTCCCACATTCTACCTCAAAGTCTTTAATCTAGATGAGGAGGTGCGAAGTGGCCAAATGGTTAACAGCACGGAATAGAATAGAATCGGCAAGCCAAGTTCAAACTCCGGAGGAGACAGTTTGTGTTCACTTTTCACTAATGCCCTTGGGAAAGGCATGAATCCATCTGGCTCCACAGTCATAGTTGGCTACCAGTCTAGGAGATAGACAAATCGGATTCCAAACCAGCCTGAAAAGGGATGGGCTCTGACAGGCTATCTCACCCTTGACACACACATGATGAAATGTAAAGACTAGCCAGGCTAATATGTTACCTTAAGTACCTTTTACTCACATGTTACTTCTAGAAAAAAAAAAAGAAAAAGAAAATTGTCACCAAAAAATTTTTATTTTTTTAGATGTAAAAATTCCTTTTTATATTTTATGAATGGAATTTGGGAACATCTTTTTGTGGTTTGATGGAGAAAAAAAACTTATATAATGTAAGAAAT
The DNA here is from genome assembly GCA_006491835.1 of Architeuthis dux. Classification (NCBI taxonomy): domain Eukaryota; kingdom Metazoa; phylum Mollusca; class Cephalopoda; order Oegopsida; family Architeuthidae; genus Architeuthis; species Architeuthis dux. The sequence goes on along the minus strand of VCCN01005145.1, from coordinate 2,843,431 downwards.
ATGAAATTCATTTGTTTTGTTTTATAGAGATTCTGCTTCTGCCAAAAGGCATGTTGCTTGACATTGTCCGTCCAAACTTGGTGAGGCAAGGTGAATAAGAATAAGTGATAATCAATCTAGATAATGAAAGTAGATGTTGGAAGTTGAAAATTTAGAATTAGTCATCATATACATACCAATGTATTTTAGAAGTTTTTATTTATTTGCTTTTTTTAAATTTTGCCCTTTAAGCATCACAGCAGACAGAAGCTTTGACTATACAATATATATATATATATGCATGTTTGGTTAAATATGACGGACAAGGAAAACCATTTCACCTTTTTGGTTAATTTTTCTTGTTTACACACAAGAGAATGTATATTCAACTGTATGTTCAGCCATTTTCGAGATTGTGAAAACTTTATCGTTTGCACGGTTCAAGTAGTGTTGAAATTAATTCCATTGTGTGCCATTGGTTGGTTGGCATTACAGGACAAGTGGTAGGTGAATTTCTAACAAATAATGAATTCGGCCATCACTTGCCCTGTAACGCCAACCAACCAATGGCACACAATGAAATTAATTTCGACACTATTTAAACCTACGTTCTCTTGTGCGTAAACAAGAAAATTTAAACAAAATGGTGTAACACAATATATATATAATTAACTACAATGAATTTACTGGAGTATGGATTTGTGCGCATTTCACTGGACTGGGAGGAAAATTTGTATAAATGCATTTTTAGGCACATTGGAAGAGAGAGATTTTTTTTTTTTTCAAATAAAAGCATGAAATCTTTCAAAAAAATATAGTGATACAGTAGCCACCCTTTATAATGTGGATGCTGGGGTCCAAGAAAGATAACTGTGTAATAACTGAATCACGGATAATCAAAATTCAATTACGAGTGCCAAACATTGAACAAAGGTGTTGTTTTCATCACAAAATCAAAGAAATTATGTGTAAAACACCACGTAATTATATGTTAATTGATTGAAAATTGAAGAAATTTTATATTTTAGCCATATTCTGTTTTTATTCACAGTTTTCTGGACGAGTGGTCTAATATAGACAAAAATATTGGGGTCCACGACACACTCTCCTTATATCTTGACCCCGCTATAAAGAACCGCACTATATCAAGGGACATCTGTAATAATGAGTATTTAAATCTTACATTCATGTTTCCTGCTTCATTTGTTTTAAAAATCCTCCATCACTGTTATTTTTCACTTAAAGGCAGAGGTGAGCATCACTTCTAAGCTTAAACCAATTTACTAAGGGTTCCATCTGCTGTAGTACTGAAGGCTTCTGACTGATAATTAGAAATCAGTTTGGGAATCACAACTATTCTTTATCAACTTAACTACTTTCCATGTGTCTATTAGTCATTCTCACTTTAAGGACACTGAACTTTGAAAGATTTAAAAAGGTCAAGTTGAATTTGGTGAGTATTAAAAACTGCACTAGAAAGCTCCAAGTCTGAAGCTCTACCGACTGAACTATGTATGTTTATGCAATTAAAAACACTTCAACTAGAGATGGGCAAAATACTGATGATTCTATACCTACCAGGTCAACTGGTAGGTGTAGCATATACTCTGTTTAACCCATAAGAACTCATTTCTACTTGAAGGAACATTATGTGGGATTCTGGGTAGGCAAATTGACACAGTCACGTGACTGCACCAGGATGTTCATTAGATGTCACTTAGTACACTTCATGAGTTAAAATCAAGGATAAAATATAATATTATATAAGGGACTGTGCAGATCAATTAAATTGTATGTGACACCGGTGTCACAGTGGGTTCTTATGGGTTAAAGCAATGGTTCTAACCTTTTTACCATCATGCCCCCCCCCCCAAGTAGTTGTACCTTGCCTCAACTCCATTGGTTTGAAATGGACACTGCAAATATGTGTGGGGAAAAAAATACATTTTAATTTATTATGTTCATCACAATATTATGCAAACACTTGATAAGAGAATTCTCCAAATAAATAGAGAAATTCTTATTGTCCTGCAAGCTCATGTCCCCTTTTGAAATTACTCACACGCCCCCTAGGCGTGCATGCCCCCCACCCCCAGTTAAGAGCCAATGGTTCAAAGAGACAGTTCAATGTCAATGTTCCCAGATAGGAGACTTATGAAGACAATAAGCTTTGAAAGAAAGATGTTGTTCCATTGTGGTATCAGTCAAAGTTTTTGCAAATGGTAGAGAATTGGTATAAAAAGTCATTGTTTTCATAATTGTAATTATTTGTATACAGGTACATGGTAAACAACCTAACAACCCTGAAAATAGGGTTTTGGGATTGTAGCAAGCCATTCCAACCATTCTCAACCACCTTAAGAGCTCTTCTCGGGTATCAGGGCCCCCTGTCAAACAGGAATACAACACGAACAGATAGACAGAAATTCATTTATTATCATTTCAGTCTATGAATTCCTTCAAATGTACCAGGACCCAAAAGGGGAGCAATACGGCTTTCATTGAGAATGGCTAGATTATACTGTAAAAGTCCATATCATTTTTGCAACTGGCAATAAACACAGACAAGTAATAAAAATAGATTTCTTCTATGATAACCGTATGGTTTCTGTGTATTCTCATCTGAACGTACATGAAATGAATAACCACAAAGAAGGCTAATGCTTGGATTCAAAACCACATCCAAACCAGCACTCCTGATATTACTAAAATGATAGTTTTCTTATCACTGGTAAACGGTATATACTAGTTGTAAAGTGTTAGTGGCAACATTTTTTTAAACAAATAAAAGGCCTTTCCCCAAGAGGACAGTTCTTTTTCCAATTCAAAAGAGTAAACAGAAAAATGAACAATGTAACGAATGCCCTTTTTGCAAATTTGCCAAAGTAAAGTATATTGGTTCAGTAATTATGCGAATTATTTGTACGACTTGCAAAGCTCAAGATTGGAAATAAAGAGCCTTCGTCATAAATTTCCTTTCAAGTGATGTTTGGTAACAAGCCTAACCTTATTCAGATAGAACTCCAAGCCTTGAGGCCTTTTATAAAATAGCTCTATCCACTGCCATAAATCTCTGAATCAAACTTAGGTTGATACATCCAAATTTTATGTATTTTCATTCTTAGAAAATAATCTTGGAAAAATAGCCACCCTTTTAGATCATCTAGATTTACGTAGTGCAAGATTTAATATCATGTACCTATTTCGTATTTTTTTTTCAAATCTTGCTCTTGTTTTGTACAAAGTTTGACAGGAGATCAAACAGCGATTTTATTTCTCTCGATCACATCAATCTGGCTGAGCATTTGAGTGTCCTTTACCACTTCGGGATCTTGCGAATGAAGATAAATCAAGAGAGGCACAAAGAGTAGACAGATAAATGCATTCAGTAACATAAGAGGTCCCGAGATGTAGCGATAGTCTGTGTAGGCTGAACTGACTGCTAGGTTAATATCGCTAATACATGGCTCCATCTCTTTGCCACCTCGAGATTCGTTGAAATTGCTAAAGTAATGGTCGTAACCTTGCACACAGTCATTTCGAATCTCCGTCCAGTATGCCCCGCATGTTGGGTACATCTCCGTCAAGTTGTTCCAGCACCTGGCGAAGCCGTCCGTGTCAAACTGTAACATGTCACAAATTTCGTCGGAATTCGACACGCGGAAATAATCTGTGAACGGGGCTGATTCGGAGTAAATGAGTAAGAGGCCCAGGTATATCTCAGTAGACATGACAATGGCCAGCAGAAATCCTGAGGCACGTCGGCCAACACATCCAAAGCCGAATATGGCTATGCAGATCATGAGGCAGCCGATATATGTAGGTATGGCCAGGCCTGTACAGGGGTGAGACTTGAGGGAAAATGCACACGAGATTTGCTCAATGTTACTCCGACAGGGAATGAGCAGTCCGATGCCTAGGCAGATTTGTGAAATGCCGGCCATTAAGACGAAGAAGAAGGCAATTCGGGTTCCGTAGCGATTCCATTGGGCTTGGATTTCGCTCTTGGGGACAATCAGCATCTTCTTGTCACTGTAGCGTCCAAGAAACATTTTGGTAAAGTTTTTCCAACAACTCTGTAAAGAGAGAGAGAAGAAAATGAATATGAGAATCATAAGCAATAAATTTGTCATTTAAATGGAACGCATAAGAACGTTAGATATAATCTTGTTCATAAACAGGATAAACATGAATATTGATAATTAGAAACCATCATCCAAACTGTCGACATAGGTTTCTTCAGTTTTTGAGTTGGTCTGGCTATGTATGCAGTGTTGCCAACTCAATAAAGTTTAACTGACAGAAAGTGCTAAAAAGTACTAAATTAAAAACAAAATAGCCAAAGATGGCCAAAAGACAATAAAAAAATGGTCAGAAATAGCCAAAACGGTTAAGCGGAAACCACTAATTTAGCGCTTTTTGCACTGCCAAAACAAGAAACATGCTGAATCGGCAACACTATGTATCACACAAACAGGCCACACCAATGGAGCTAGAGGGCTGAAAATTGTAAGTTTATGCTAAATTGAAACCTTAGTTTGTGTCCAGCAGCATTCACCCTTGTTTTTTTTTTAAATTCAGACTTTTTTAGTGATCACTGCCCAACAAAAAGGCGAGAAAGGAACTTATTCATTGATCACCCCTTTTACCAATTTTTTAATTAATCACCCCCAACACAGCATGCTGCCAAAAGATGTTGGTCACATGATGGTTTCTATTGTTTTATCTATCGATTAATATCATATTCGTGCAAAAACATTTCCACAATTTTATCTGCCTCTCTATTCTATTCTGTTTTGTTGAAGTATTTGATACAATAAATTCTTTACTAGCAATCAGGATATGTATACACCTGTGTCCGTCTGTCCGTCTACACGATATCTCCAAAAGTTCTCAATGAATTCCAATGGAATTTGGTGGAAGTGTGGACAATGGGCTATGGAAGAAGGGATTACGATTTGGGCTGGATCCATGCACAGTTACCTCTCCTACATCATAGCTAGTTCCACACCACACAATATCTCCAAAAGTTCTCAATGAAATTTTGACGAAGAGTAGGCCATGGCTAAGAAAGAATTGATTAAATTTTGGGGCAGATCCAGGTTGGGTTTTTTTTTTACAGTGACCTCCCCTGCACCATGGCTACATATGAACTAATTTTCATTCATTATTTGGCAACAATGTTGTTGGCAGAGCTATGCGCTCTCTGAGTGCATTCTAGCTCTGAATGCATGCCATGCAATTGTGAAGCTTGACAAGAGCCAAGAGATTGAAGACACAAAGATTGTCACCTTTCTCTTCTCTGATTGTGTGCCGTGCCTCCTATTCTGCTGTTGACAGATTGTAAAAGCATTCATTTGCCCACTCAGAAATGTTGACAGCCATGCCATTTAAATATAGCTTTCTTCTTGGTAACAACAATCAAACATCAATAACATTTATCCAACCAAACAGCAACGTCTTTGTCAACCACAGATGATAAAAAAGAAGCAACTAAAATTCATTCCTTTAAAGCAATTATTGATGTAATGGTCTTCATATTAGAATCAACCAAAACTGTCAACATGGGTTTTTTCAGTTTTTAAGTGATTCTGGCTGGCTGGCTGGCTGGCTATGTATCTATGTGTCATAAGTACAGGCTGCATCAATGGAGCTAGAGAGCTGAAAATTTAAACATTTACTCTCTGTCTTTTAACCCCCCAAGTTATTATGAAGGGGATTCAATTTACAAAGTTAATTTATGATAAAGTGGTCCTTTAATTTGTGTCTTGTAGTGTTCACACTTGTTTTCTTTTAAATTTGGACAACTTTTTAATTGATCACCCCCAACATGGAATTCTGCTAAAAGACGTTGGTCACATCAGTTTCTATTGAGTGACTAACCAAATCTGTTATTTTAATTTATTCATCAGAAGTTGTGCAAACCAATCAAAAATCAGCCCCTCACAGTTCATTTTAACTAGCTGTTTGTGTAACCTGTGATATCATGGGTAGGATTTATTAAATATAAAAACATTAAGATTTTCATTCATTGATGATCACATATATAGCAATCAGCAAATGATGAAACAATAATCAATGCTTGTGTTTTAGTGCCAACCACATTTGAACCTGATATACGTTGGCACGGTTTGGGCTTTTATTCTGCACACTGACTTTACTGCTACTCCGCTTAGTTTGTTAGTATAGAAAATGACCAAGTCTAAATGTTTCTGACAGTAAAGAAAAAAGTTTAATGATTAAACACAGAAAATTTGTGTGGGCAATTTTCAGTACTCAGTCTGTAGATTGTGCTTGGAATTTAAGTAGGGATTGTCAGTGGTCAGGAAGTAATGCCAGGGTTACAGGGGGTCCCCGAGTTACGAACAACCCGTACTTACGAACGAACTGCTATAAAGAATCTTTTTTAATTGAATTACAGATGCCGGTTCGTAACCCAAAAAATTAAAAAATCTGTGTGTATTTTGGGCTAAAATTTTCGAATGCAAAT
>VCCN01005145.1:2805187-2818638 GCA_006491835.1 Architeuthis dux | reverse complement strand
GCCAACGCTATTATCACTAAAAAAATGAATGAAAATCAGTTTGTATATATCTATGATGCATTGATTTTCCATATTTCAGACTATTGTCTTAATATATGAAATAGTATCTCTCGATCTGAAAAACTCCTGGATCTTCCACAAAATTTAATCAATTCTTCCCCAGCCCATGGCCCACCCTTCCACAAAATGTCATTGAAATTCATTGAGAACTTTTTGAGTTATTGTGTGGATAAACATGAGTGAATAGATATACCTGTTCCAACTTTGTTGGCAGATATAAAAACTATAGGCAGGTCATGTTGCAAGAATGTCAGACAACCTACTTACAACGTGGATCCCCAGAGATCATAAGCGGAATTGTGTTAAAAACTAAGATGGCATGACAATTTAGGCAAGTTCAAGAGATATTGGCATTGTGACGCTCACGATTGAGAGGGCTGGCGGATCTTTGGGAAGGTCTATATCCAACGACAGACGTTAAAAGGCAGACGATGATGTAAATAAAAGACTGTATTCGGTTACCTATGCTATAAATTAAAAATGGTAAATATATGGAAAGTGAATTTTAAAAAAACAGGTCTAGTTATTCACTCAATAGAAACCCTCACATGACCAATGTCTTTTGGCAGCATGTTGGGGGTGATCAATTAAAAAATTGGAAAAAGGGGTGATCAACAAATCTTTTAATTTTTTATTTTATTTTTTAAATCCTGAATGTATGGTTCAAACCATACTGGTAGCATTTTCATCAAGGTAACTCAATGACACCATCACTACTTAATTTACTAGGTAAAAAGAAGCATATAAAGGTGCCAGTGATTCATAATTTCCTTTGGAATGCTAGTTTTCATTTCTTTTCATCTTTGGTATTGTCAAATAGTGAACCTTGCCCAAATGGATTGCAGACGACCCATTCCACGTTACGTGTGTTACAGCTCAGCTGTGTTACAGCTCAGCTGTGGTCCTAGGCCATTACTCTTTTCTGTGGAACAGGAATTTCCCCTCCTTCCTTTGACCAGTTTGTAGTGTTACGTGTGTTACATTCAGATGGAGAGGAAATTTGGAAAGTTTATTAGAAACTGCAGAAAGTCTATGAAGTGTTTTTAAAAACAAAATAATATATGATTTTCTAAGTATTCAATGAGTTTTCTGATTATTACAGTAGTTGTTTAGTGAATTTACATTCATTGATCCCTTGTGAGTACAGGTATTCAATGTAATGTGTGTTATAAAGGAACGTTACATGTGTTACACATCTGAAATGAATCGAGAAATGAACACTTTCAAGAGTCTTTTAGGATTTTTAGTACTTGCTTCTTTATTTCTAGTTCTTAGTTAATTATTTTAAATCAAAATAATGTAAAATAAGACAAAGTTAATTATTCTTTCATGAAATTTGATGCCATTTCTATGATTAAGCAATTTCCATTGAAGTCGCCTTTCTGTCCATTAAGATACAGTTTCAGAACCTCAAAGGGCTTCCTTGTTTCACCTATGATAGATGAACTTGAATAGGCCTTTCCATGCTGTACAAAATCTCCATGGAGAGCAAAACACTTCTTTCAGTATTTATTTGATCGAAAATAACATAGGGCCTTGTGTGTTTTCCTGCGATTATACAATTTCTGAATTCTACTTTCCAACACTGATTAATAGGATTGGATTCACAGAATTTCATACAGAAAAAAAAGATACAAATAATTGTCTGCCTTAATTTTGTTTGTAATCATATACTAATTTTTAATCAGAAAGGTTATGTTCCTCAGGTCTTTTATTGGAGAACTGCAAAAAGAAATAATGTTTAAGTGTTACATGCGTTACACTGTGATAGGACAAACTTTTATCCATTTTTTTCCCCAAATGGATCAACAACAGAAACTTAAGATGTCAATCACCTAGAAATACCAGTATGCATCTATCACAAAACATGTACCCAAGCATTGGTATGTTCTGTTTAGTAATAAAAATCAATAACTATAAGATTGGAGCTTTTTTCATTTTTAGAGTTCAAAGAATGACTCATGTTTATAGCATCAGCACAGACAACACACAGAATACCAGAATTTGAATACCTTGTTTTTTTGTTATTTAGAATGTACTCTTTCAGAAAAAATGTAACAAAGTTGAAAAATCCAGGATTTAAAATTGTCTGACACAGGACCACTTTCCATGGAATGTCCAGTAGAAATGTCAAATGCCGCAGAGAGCAATTTACTTCTAATGAAGCCCTATTAAGTCTGTAGAGGCCAATTATTTGCTATGTTGGTCTGATTGTGAAGACATATATATATATAATCTCATTCGGTATGAATAGAGACATTTGAAAAGTACCCTGCCAATGTGCTTAAAACGTAAAGTATACAATGGTTGCATAATACCAGCCATGACCTACGGATGCGAAACATGGAAATTAACAAAACAAGCTGAAAACCAACTTGAATAGCACAGAGAGCCATGGAAAGTGCAATGCTAGGGATAGCTCTAAGAGATAGAAAAAGATCAACATGGATCAGAGAGAAGATTAGAGTGAAAGATATTATACAAATAATTAAGCAGCAAAAATGGAGATGGGCTGGTCACCTAGCAAGATGAGAATAGATGGGGGGAAAAGGCTAACCGACTGGTACCCATGGGGCAGTAAACACAATAGAAAAAGACCAGATACAAGATGGAGGGACACGATAGAAAAGTTTGCTGGTAAGACATGGCAGAGGTTAGCACAAGATGGGAAAGGCCTCTGTCCAGCAGTGGACTTATAACGGCTGATGATGATGTGATCATGCTTGAATAAGTTAATCCATATGATTGTGTGTGTGTGTGTGTGTGTGTAGATGTACATTAAATTGAGTGTGTGTGCATATCTGTGTGACCAGTCTTTCACCTGTCCAACGTCTATTGTCTATGTCTCACTTAGGTGAGGTGTAGGTTGTTTCTTTTGAATCGAATGCATGTAAAACACGTCATTGTGATTGCGTAGGCTGCATCAACATCTGCTGCATGTCTCTCCATGTTGACAAGTGAATAATACTGAATAGAATTAATATGCACGCACCTCGTTGTCGGTCACTGCTCACTTTCCCATGTACGAGGAGGTATCGGAAAGTTCCCAGACTCTACGTGCTGTGATTGTACCCTTCAATGGAAACGCACACGCAGCTGATGCTCATTGTTACCCAGCCTACCATATTAGTCTGCCAATAGGCTTCAGGCTATCTACCCGAGGTTTTGTGATGTTGTGAGAGAACATCTGCGCGAAGCTCTGCAAATCTGGTACCAAGACCCTCGAAATGCTTTGTCAGGCTTTTGACGAACATTTTTCAGGTTGAACGCAGGTTTTTGAGTGGCACGTGCATCTCAAGGCCGGTCGAGTGTCGGTACAAGATTATTATAATTCACTAAATGTCTTATTTGTCTGTCTGTCTGTCATCATATGACTCAAGGACGGCTAGAGCTATGGCCACCAAAGTTTCTGGGGTTACGATTGGAACTGCAGAGAATTCAAAAATATGTTTTGGCCTAGTTCAGAAAGTTCTGATAGTCCATCATATATTGTGCATCGATATAAACAAGTCCAACCCTAGGGCACCATAGAAATTATTTAACTGTCAGATATCCTTGAAAAATCTGACTTCACATCAGGGAATTTTCCTATTTTTCCACTTGTATTTGCAAAGTCCTACTGTCTTAGACATAGGACAGACACCCTTAGAACTGGGTGACTGCTTGTGTTGCCGGTACCTAGGACAGGCCCTAGATATAAACATCTGAGTCTCTACATGTGTGCATTTATAGATATGTATGATACTCTGGACATGCATGATTTAAAATATCTATCTAGATGTACATATACATATTTATCATTTATTTAACCTTAAACAATCACCCATACCAGAAGAGCAATCACCCTTTACTAACATTAAACAATCACCCATACCAGAAGATGTATCTGTACTTACATTAGTAAGACAAGTGTACATACTTATGTAAAAGGATGAATCAATAAGTTCATAGCCTTATACAGTGATTAGCTGAATTTTGATCTGAAATCTTTGCAGTATAATGTTCAATCTATGTGATTAATCCATTAATCACGGCAGGTTGCAAAGAGTGATAATTATCCATTGCAAGATAAAAGCCCTAACTCACAGATAGAATTGAGTTGCCACCAATCTTAATAAAATGGAAATTTTATTGGGTTAGACATAGAACTGCAATGACGGAAATTCCAGTCATTCGCAGTTAATGTTGGCTATTTAGGCAGCCGTGGGCGGAGATCACAGATTTGACCCCCACAGGTGTTATAAACAGGATAGAGACTGAACTTGCAGGTGGTGGCTGGAAAATCAGCATGGGCGTTCGAACCTGATAAAAGCGACACAGAGGCCTTCGAAAAGGCAGATAGATCCCTTACGCTTGGGATGAAGACAGGACTATTTTCCCTATTATTAAAGGACCCATATGCCCTGCTGTCTGAGAAAAGTCTGTTGTCTCTCATTGTCTCTCTCCCACTCTTCATTCTCCGCCACTGAACGATGTGTCTGATGGAATAAAAATATATCCTCATATTTTTATAAAACAAGTCCCCAATCTTGCTTATTCTCCAAGTCCAGGATTTTCCTCCCACAGACATGTCTATACAACATTAATAGGTTAAAAGCATTGACAAGGAAAGAGATTGTTGAAAAATAACTTTTTCTCACTATTTTTAGAATAGTTTCATTTTTTTTCTCTTTTCCTTTTTAGCTCCATTTCTTTTTTCCCTTTCTCATTATCTGCAGGTATGACAGAAATTAAAATCAATCAACAGAGCCAGCATCGCCCACCTAGTTACACCTGAGCAGTCATGGCTGGCTGGCTGACCGTAGTCGAAGGCAACCCGAAGATTCCTATTTCTTTCGCTATAATCTTTTCAGATAGAGGTGGGCGTGAATTCTGTCCCTAGTTTGACAATCACTTACCCTCAATCCTACTCTTTAGCAGAGAGGCATTGAGTACCATTTTTAGAGACTTTGGTATGACTCTGGCAGGGATTGTGTAGGATAATGCTGGTTGTACCTGTTCTGCCGACATGAGAGACGTCTCGTTGTTGGGTTGTACATTTACGGGGCTGAAAATTCTGTGGAGGGAAATAAAACATTTCGGTCCATACCAGAGAAAGGGCTCTCCCACGTGACTGGATAGAAAGACAACAAAATTCATTATTTTAGATTGAAAATATGGGTTTGTTTTATTCCCGTTGATAGCTTCGATACCAAGGCAATTCGCGGGCCACCAGGGGTATTGAATACTGTTTCGGTTAAAATTCTAACGAGTGGTTTCTTTACTGAAGGACTGACAGTGATTGTAGCAGTTCAAATCCAGGTAGCCCAGAGAACATGATATGGTATTTTAGTGCAAGTGCCAATACTATCACCCCAAATTCAAGTGAACACACAACCAGAGTGTATTTCATTACAATTAATTCCCAGTTACTTATGGCACCTGAAATTTCCAGACAGTCACCCATCTGGGTAATGACCAGGCTCAACATTTCTTAACATCGATGATCTTACGAGAAATGTCATTGCTTACTGATTAAAGAATAGAATTGCGATCAGAGTAGTTCCATTTACTGTATTCATTTTTAGGGGTCATGACACTCATTACTAAATCAGAAAAAAACTATTACTAGCATTCCAAGGGAAATTATGAATCACCCCCACCTATATATTTTTTCTTTTTACCTTGTAAATTAAACAGTGGTGGTGGGTAGTGATCACTAAAAAGTCCAAAATTTCAAAAGAACAGGGAGAATGCTGCTGGACACAAACTAAGGGATCAATTTGGCATAAACTTACATTGTAAATTGTACCCCCTACTAAAAAACAATTTTGGGGTTAATTTTTTTTTAAAAACCCAAAAAGCATTTTCCCCACTCATTGAGGGGAGTATGTGCGCAAAATTTGAGGTTTCTACTATGAACGGTTTGGGCTGGGCGAAGTCCAGATACATACATAGATAGATACATATAAATGTCAGAACACCTGAATAACCTAAACCCAGCAACAGTGTTTAAACCGGTCTGTTGTGGGTAGCAGTGATAATATTCCAAACAAAAGCAATATTATCTTCCATTTATTGGTCAGTGTAGGCTATAAATTTTGTCATATCCATGGAATATACTGTAAATATTTGTAAATGAGCAAGTGATATTTTAAGTAAGATTTTTTTCTTCTTTTTTCTTTCTACAATTCATAGTGTAAAAAATATTAGGCTTCTTAGGTGGAGAAAGAAATGTCTGAAGTTAGTGAATTTGCTAAATTAGTATAAATTTAATACATTTTTTGTTTTTATTTTTATTAGATGAATGGATTGATGGATTGATTGATTTATTTATTTAGCGGCATATCAACCCTTGATGTGTCATTTAATGCTGAATTCAATTTTCTTGCGACTTTGGTAAACAGTTATTTTTTTTTAATTAGAGTTTTGCGACTTTCGTAGAAGGTTATTTTTTTAAACTAGAGTCTTGCGACTTTGGTCAAAGGTTATTTTTTCTTTTTAAAAAAAAATGTGTCTTGCGACTTTGGTGAACAGTTACTTTTTAAAAAAAATAGTCTTGCGACTTTGGTGCAAAAACAGGTGGGAGTCTTACCCCTCTGCAGTCGGCGTATTCTAGGCCCCAGCCGACATGGCCATTATTAGATGAAGTATTATAAATCATCATCATTTTAAATGACTACTTTTTTACCCTTATCTTAAGTTTTATTAGTTGCTTTTTATCGCAACTTTTTGTTCAGACTGATTCCCCCTTATTTTCCGATCAACGCTATTTACTCATTGCCAGAGGGAAATCGCTTTGAGTAAACATTGGAATAAAAAACAACTAATAAAAATTAAGATGACGGTAAAAAAGTAGTCATAAAAATTAAAAATAATAATAATGGTATAAATTTGTCTGTACACCTACACGAGTTTCTATCAAGATTCAATATGTACCAAACATAGAAACTATTGTAGTTTAAGCTTTATTTAAATTTTTCTATTTTCAAGATATTTTACTATTCACTCATACATGAGTGAAGACTTAAATATATTAAAAGAAAAATATAGACATATATAAAAATTATGTAACGCTCTTACGCTGGCTATGGTTTCAGCCATCCCTGCTTGGGCTCTGCATATCACCTTACTACTTGGCCTTGGTTTGTGAAATAGACTTAGAGGTGGCAATCACCTGAAATGGTGTCACTCACATCCCCCTGTGCTATTTTACCCATAGCTGGATTAATGCCTTTCCCAAGGGCATTAGAACTGTTTACTTATTCGAAACCATCATTTTTAAGTGTGTCTGGCTGGCTGGCTCTCTATCTATCTTTCTATCACCACTCCTACAGCAGACTGGTTTAAACACTGTTGCTGGGGTTAGGTTATTCGTGTGTTCTGACATTTATATGTATGGAATCATTTGTTTCTTTATTTAGGCTGCTTGTTTAGCAGTCGCTCACACCAGTGCCGTGCAAATATAGGTTTTCAACTAATAAATGTCATTATAATTATCATTTATATGTATCTATCAATGTATCCAGACTTTGCCCAGCCCTAACCGTTCATAGTAGAAATTTTGCACACACACTCCCCTCAATGAGTAGGGAAAATGATTTTTTTTTCCAAATTCCCCCCCAAAATAGGTTTTTAGAGGGGGGGTTCAATATGCAATGTAAGTTTATGCTAAATTGGTCACTATTTTGTGGCTGCTTGTTTTTTTTAAAATTCAGACCTTTTTTTAGTGATAACCTTTTAATTCATCACCCCCAACACAGAATATATGGGTGGTGATGATGATTCATAATTTCTCTTGGAATACTAGTTATTTTTATGTTATCTTTTATCTAGTGCCCCGCTGCTCTAGATGTTTTGATCTTACAATTCATTAATGTAAGTTTCAATGTTCTTTCTTTTCAATACAAGAATTCTGACTAAGTGACAACCAATGTTTCCTTTGACACACCTTCTTTCATTAATGTAAGTTTGGTATATACTCATTGTTATAACACTCCTCACCAAATTTCTGATATTTTAATAAACCAATGATGCACATATTTGTGCTCATAGGTCGCCTCTGGTCTTTGTTTAGAGTTGTTTTCTTGGTTGGCTCTTAGATTTGTTTTGTGACATATATTTGTCATGAAGTTATTAACTGTACTCTGGGGAGGATTGGGCCATAGGGCAACGGGGCAAAATCCTTGGGGGGCGTTCCCTCCTAGTCAGTAGACCAGTGGTTCTCAAACTGTGCTGCAACACAATAGTGTAATAATAATACAGGCAGGAATAATTTTGCAAGCAAGCAGAGTTAGATGAATATGTAGTAAACCAATCAAACGCCCTTCCACAGGGTTTTTGAAATCTCTCAATGATTGGCCGAACCGTTTAAACAAAGAGTTTGATTCTTTTGGCGGTAAAATATGTTGGACAGGACAGCGGCACTCGGCAAGGAATCCTGACCAAGGCAGAACTGGTTATTGGCCGCCCCGCCGGACATGGGGAGGTAGAGAGAGAAGTGGTTAGACGTTAAAGTGGGAGAGGGTAGCAACCAAACAACCACCCATTATAGTGGTTTGTGTAAATTGCATTGATAGTTTTTAAGAGTATTTTTTATTCAAGGAAAATGAGCACTTTGCTGAAGTGTTGGGATTCGAACCGTTGTTGCATCCGAGAAGTGATTCCAGAAATAAATTAATCAATTTTAGCAGCTAACAGACAGACTCTGTTGTTTTATTTTCTCTCAAGGCGAAGAAATTCTGTGTAATTTACATCCCACCCCCACCCAGGTCTCCACCCGGAAGATATGATATATTTCCTGCATTTTATATATATATATCTCCTCTCTCCCTCGTGTTCGGGGGGGGCATTTTTTTGGCCATGAACTTGCCTGGTCGAAAACTCCGCTGCAACAAGGACATGTACATCATGCATTATGCTACAGTGTTATCTTCCAACAGTGGCGCACAAATTTTTCCAAACATGTATTTCAAGCCTTGAATATGTCTGGTCCATATTGTGTCCGTCACACTTCCACCACAAAGTTTCCAATCTAGTGGTTTTATCACTAGATTTTGTGAGATCTCAACCTTTTTAGCGACAGATGAAAGAACTAAAAGAAGTGATGAGTACATATATCAGTATGCTGATATAAAAGTTTTGTTCATTGACTACTGAAATGGTTTTGTGTAGTTCATTTCATTTTTACAGTTTGTGTGCCACATAAGTCAAATATATTTCTTAGTGTGCCGCACATACAATAAAGTTTGAGAACCACTGCAGTAGGCTGATAATCTCATTGGCCTCTTTAGTCTTAATACTTCTGTGCTACTGACAGGGTCGAATTTACCATTGATGGAGCCCAATGCATGACATTTCTTGGGGTCCTTCTATTTTTGTATTCAGCAATTATTTTCAAACAAATGAAAATGAGATATTCATAAAATTATGTTTAATTTAACGCAAAGTCCTTTATGGATCAATAATCGATCTCTATGTAAGATAATGAATTCTCAAATAAGTTTAGTTGAGACATTTTACTTTTTTACCCACTGTGTTCTTGTGCACAGCTCCACAGCTTTGAGGAAGCATCATTGAGGAAACACTAGTCACAAAACATGTTTTTTGTTGTTTTTTACTTCTGCCAACGAAGGCGGCTTCTTGTAACAATGAAATTTAAAAATAAATCTTTTGTGTGTATCGAACCTTGAAGATGTTTGCGATATGATAGTAATGAATAAACAAGTTTCAAGTCAACCAGAATGGACTTTCTGAGAAAGTAAGCTGTAAAAGCAAAATAACCAGATTAAGTTTGTATGATGGTTGACAGTGCCTTATCTAATTCAAAATAAAATCAAGATCATATCATGACTTATGCCTGAATAGATAAACCTAATTTGCTTCCTGTTTCTCAAGTGTATTTTACTTATGTCAAATAGAACCACGTACATCAATCTTCAAAAGGTGCGCCTAAAATGTCACAATGAGTCAACTTATTGAAAATTAACAATCTCTGCTTATAAAAAAAAAACTTCTGTGTAACAACCTAATACAGTAACAACTCGGTTAGCCCTCTAGATATGTCCCTAAAAAAATGCAGGGGTAAACGAAAAAAAACAGGGTCATTATAACATAGCATAGAGATTGTGCCAGCAATCATTTTTTTAAATATATTGTTGAGCCTCAACAAGATGGAATGGATTAGTGTTGTTTATCTCATCTGGTATCTACTTTCTGGAGCTTGAATAAGATTATGTAAACCACATAAACACTGTTTCTTCCTTTGACAACATTATGTCCCTTGACAACGTTCATCGCGAGAAATCGATGCTTTCATTTCAAAAATATGTTCGCTTGAAACAAAATCACATTATTTCAAAACTCCTGAAGAGACCAGCATGACTGGTGAAATATATCCCATAAGAACCCTCAGTGACACCGGTGTCACATACACTTTAAAGATTCTGGAAAGTACCTTATACAGCTTTATCTTTGATTTTAACCCCTGAAGTGTACTAAGTAACATCTACTGAACATCCTGGTGCAGTCATGTGACTGTGTGTCAATTCGCATACCAAGAATTCCATTTCCTAAACGGTGGCTTAGCTAGTTACCACGTGGGAGAGAAGTAGCTACTTTTAAAAACCTTGTTATTGTTACTAAAAAGTAAGTTGTAACCCATTTAATAATTCTAATGATATAATAACATGTCCAATATTACATTTAACCTGGTGAAATATATCCCATAAGAACCCACAGTGACACCGGTGTCACATACACTTTAAAGATTCTGGAAAGTACATTATACAGCTTTATCCTTGATTTTTAACTCATGAAATGTACTAAGTAACATATACTGAACATCCTGATGCAGTCACGCGAATGTGTGTCAATTCACCTACCAAGAATTCCATTTCCTAAACGGTGGCTTGCCTGGTTACCACATGGGAGAGAAGTAACTACTTTTAAAAAGCAAGTTTTAACCCATTTAACAATTCTTTAATAACATGTCCTATATTACATTTAACCTATTCTGACCACATTTCTTGAACAAATTGATATAACAAAAAGTTAGGAAAATATCACTGTGACATATATGTTACTCCAGGCTTTTAGCATTAAAATAGTCCTGGATAAAACATTACATTGCTACAACTTTACAAAATATTTCTAATGCATTTTATGATGTATAATTTGTTTTTCTGTTTTATAACCCCATAATTTTCCTTCAAGGAGAAATGGGTCTGGGTTCTTAGGGGATATAGTCAGAACTCAGTAAAAAATATCATCTGATCTGGATTTATTTATATATTTGATTATTTTGGTACTAAGGCTACTTAATTTGGTCCCAAGATCATACAAATTCGGTCTTGTGCAGCAACCCTGACACAGAGAAATAGTGTAACTCTCAAAGTATTAGCAATCTTCCTAATTACAATAGTGTACTCAGTTGAAAACAAGGAATAATGGTATTTACCCATTTTCTGTGACTAAACCCAATAACCGCATTGTGTGGTCATGACTTAGTTAATATCTACACAAACGATGACCTTTTAATGAAAAATCCAGACAAATTGTCCTTTTTCTCCCTTTAGCAATTGGAATGGCTTTTATGTTTATCCGGCTGAAGTTAATTCTATACAATATTGGGTTTTGTATCACACAAACAAAAGAAACCCATGACATTCTGGCATCCTATGACCTACTCAATTCACAAGGACAAAGCAATGTCTTTGAAATTATAGATTAACTCTTTCACACTTTATCCTTATTGTTAGATACTAGGCAGATTTTACTGGATTGGAAATCAGTCAGCACGTTAGAGAATGAACAACCGAACATACTTGTGTTAGTTACAGAACTACTTGTTTATTCAGGCGCCCTGCTTTCGTATGCAGGGATAACATATTCATGTGCGTTAGTTTTGCAGATGATATCTAACAATTATCTTTTATCATAACTGTTATAATTATTACTAGCTGAACCCTGTGGAAATTCCATGGGTGTTGACAACCAAGATTATCCATTATCTTTTGCCTCTCACCTTTTGCCAGTATCTTCTCATTCTACCCATTATCCTTTCCATGTTCTATGTTTGTTTTCCATTCATGTTTTTATCTAAATGTTATACAAATCTGGATTAGTTTCATATGCAAAAATCTTCCTCCCCCCTCAATAAACTAACTTTCTTTTCTGCCACCTCTCCTCCTACCCTCTTATTAAACTACATAACCCTTCCTTGAATTATTATTGAAAGTAACATTTGAATGCAGGTTGGAAAAAGCAGAATATTATTATAGATCAGATATAAATGTTCAACTGGATGGAAATGGAAAAATTGTTTTAACTGGGATTGTGTATGTATGTTTGTACATCTGTAAGTATGGGTGCTTGTGATTGTGTGTGTATGTATGATTGTACCTCTGTAAGTATGGGTGCTTGTGATTGTGATCGTGTGTGTATGTATGATTGTACCTCTGTAAGTATGGGTGCTTGTGATTGTATGTATGTTTGTACCTCTGTAAGTATGGGTGCTTGTGATTGTCATCGTGTGTGTATGTATGTTTGTACCTCTGTAAGTATGGGTGCTTGTGATTGTGATTGTGTGTGTATGTATGATTGTACCTCTGTAAGTATGGGTGCTTGTGATTGTGATCGTGTATGTATGTTTGTATCTCTGTAAGTATGGGTGCTTGTGATCGTGTGTGTATGTATGATTGTACCTCTGTAAGTATGGGTGATTGTGATCGTGTGTGTATGTATGATTGTACCTCTGTAAGTATGGTTGCATGTGCACAGTATGGTTCAGATGGTAGCAACTCAGAAGATGGAATCTGCGAACAAATCCAAATTCTAATGCAATTAAGGACGGTGTGAATTCAATTTTCCTCGGCCCTGAACGATTGCAAAACACCTTCTCTCAACACTTGGCTTTACAAGTACCTACAATGAAAGGCTGTTAAGAAAAAGTGAGAAATATTGCTGATAAAGTCACACCCAGTATATTCCAGTGCAAGCGAAAACCCTTACTTTCAAAGCAATGAAAATACTGTGGATACCGTGGAAGATCTTCTCTGGAGATAAGGTGTCTGGAGTTGGCAGCAGTTAGCACCTTCCATGTGGCTTTCTTTTGTTGGTTATAACAAGTGTGAAATTTGTTTGTGCAAAATGAGGTTACATATATTGGATAAGTAATGAAATAGGTATTAAGCATAGAATATTATTGACCTTATAATGTAGAACTTGTTTGTTTGCGCGCTATATTGGCTTTTATGTATATTTATCACTACTTTGGAAAATTTTGATAAAAACTTACTTTTGTGATAGCAATTAGAAAGTTAATCCTTTTGCAATTTCTAACAAGTGTGTGTATATATTGTGTGTGTGCATATATTGAGCACACACACAATATATACACACATATATATATA
>VCCN01005145.1:2629218-2652406 GCA_006491835.1 Architeuthis dux | reverse complement strand
CTACCATTCTGTCGGATTACCTTACATCCACATAACAAACGCCTGCTTTTAAAGGAACATTTGAAGACACCTGTGAGTGTTGCCTACACAAAAACCAACGTGGTTATGGTACTCTGCAAAATACCACTAAGATATTACTAGGGCTGATCAGAAGATCATACTAGTTTTTAGATGCTGAAATATTATGTCTGCTCTTTGTCGCCCTGGTACGTCCCCATTTAGAGTTTGACAATACAGTGTGGTCACCACGATATCAAAAGGACAAAGATCGGATCGAGGGAGTTTTACGGAGAGCAATAACGTTAGTGCCAGGAATGTATGGCTACTCGTATGAAGGGAGATTAGCAAAACTGAAGATACCAAGCATGTAGTACCAGAGGGACAGGGGAGACATAATCGAGACATTCAAGTACACAGATTATACAACGTTGATAGTCCCCTTGTCATGGAAAACAACAGCACCACTCGAGGTCATACATTCAAGCAGAAAGAAATCATATACAACGCAAGTCTTAGACAACGTATCGTGTGGTAGACCCATGGAACAGTCTCCCAGCATCATGGTAGATGCCACTCCAAAGCCTCAAGAACAGACTTGACCAGCATTGAGCCAGCAGAAGATTCCACCCATGCCAGTGTGTTACCAATATCGTCCGTGTTCATAAAGTATTTAAAAAGTAATATGCATAGGCATAGTCAAACGACCAGATCAAAGGCCTTTGTCCTATAGTAATATATACCAACTGGAAATAAGATTCAATACAAGTCTTAGACGGTACTTCTTCATGTGTCGTGTGGTAAACCCATGGAACAGTCTCCCAGCTTCAGTGGTAGAGGCCAATTCACTCCAAGCTTTCAAGAGCAGACTTGACCAGCATTGGGCTTGTAGAAAGTTTCAGACACGCCAGTGTCACCAACATCACCCGTGTACATAAAATATTGTGAAAGTAAAGGCATAGTCAAAAGACCAGATCAAAGGCCTTTGCCCTAATCTAATCTGCAACTGTACCTTATCTTTTCCAAGAATCTACCGCATGGTAGAACTGGACACTCACTGTAAGATGTGCAAACAGAGCAAACTCATGCTACAAAAACACTAAGAACAACAAACAGAGGTCACTGCCACAAATACCAGATACACCATCACCCTGGTATTAGAGACAGATTCTCGACATCAAGATACCTTTCATACTGGAACTCCCTTTCAGACGAAACAGTAAACTCTGTTTGTATTAACATGTTCAAAAACAACAAAAGAAACTAGCTTACCACACAAATACAAACATTTCTAAAATACTCACACCTTAAATGCCAACCCCTATTACATCTGTTAGATGGATCTTCAGTTGGTCCTACTCTTTATGATAACCTTATGATAACTAAGAATCATAGAAATGGTCGTGTTCATACGAGCGTTTATGATTAATAAAAACACTTCTACGTTCTTCAGAAAGGACATATTGACAAATCTTTGGCGTTATAATTTCCATTATAAATGTTCCAAAATTAAAGTTAAATATCCTAAAACCTAAAATATCGAGTGATGTATAAACATGGCGTTTGGGTAACCGAAAGAAGAGTTTTACATTTACCATTAATATTTGGCGGTCAGCAATTCGACTGTTGGTTGATTCAAAAGAAAATGGTTGCTTAAAGAACGCCAGAAACTGCATTTTGAATTTTCTTCTTTCCTTTTTCTTTCTTTTGTGTAAATTTCCGAAGATCTATTCAGCGTCAACCATCTCGTGAGTTGAAACTTAAGCCAATGTAAATAGAACAAAGATTTAAATTAAAAAAATATTGAAGGTAGTTAATTTAGAGCAATGTCGCGAGGGAAAGTTTGGGAAGTTATATTATTGTAAGAGAAATGTTTATATATTTATTAGAAGATAAAATCTAAAATATACTTGAATATATACTTGAATATCCTTGAAATAGGCTTTTGTTGACAGCAGTTAATTGAGTCATTAAGCCAGCTTCAGTATAGTTTTGCTGGAATAAGAAATAAGAAAAATGGTAGTTAAATTTGGTATATCCGATATCAGAATAAAGATTATTTTAAAATATTGATATTCTCGGATGTGACCGTCTTTTCACTTAGGCTGTTCCATGCGTTTGCCATACTTGCCAAGAATGAATTGTTTTTCTAACACCAGTGGAGGTCTGAATTTGTAGTTTATGCCTGTGTCCTCTGGTTTTACTGCAGATAGAAGAAGTCAGCATTTTCTTATCAGGTCATTTTGAGCAATGAACGTCAGTATCCACTCTATGTAAGTTGTTCCGGATTCTATAGACCTCTAGTAGGTCAGCACGTTTTCTTCTGTATTCAAGAATCAAGGGAAAAAATAAGGGTAGGTTTAAATATTAGATTTGATCATCTTCCAAACGTAGGGTTCTCATAAGATACCTCTGCCAACGCCATTGTCACTAAAACTGAATGAAAGTCAGTGCATATACAGCTACGATGCAGGTGAGGTAACTATAAAATAATTCCTTGATCCACCCACAAAGATTTAATCAATTCTTCCTTGGCCCATGGCTCACTCTTTCACAAAATGTCATTGAAAGTAAAGCATCACTATAACTAACCTCGATATAACGAATTTCGGCTTTAACGAACTCGTGGATCAATCCGAACTGACTTCGGATTTACCGAACAAAGTTCGATAAATGCGGCAAACATGCGGATCATTACGAACTTTCGGTACTTTGCTGGAAAACCAAACGCACAATAAATTTATTAAAAAACTACAAAGCAAACAAACTAATAACAGTAATTTATTTTAATACAAAACAATTTATTAATTAAAAATACTTTCATTACAATTTAATAATTTTTATTTTAAATGAATTTATTTTAATAAACAAACACTTTAAGGTGTCATGTATTTTGGCTATCTGTGCTATAATGTAGTCTTGTGTTTAGTGCCTTTGTTCACTTTGTTGTTCTTTCTGTTTTAGCTCTGTGTAGTTCGAACGCGTTTGGTTCGTAACCGTGTTAAGAAAAGAAGACGGAACAAGAGACAGCGTGTTGACAGGGCTGTTTGCCTGTGAAGAACTGATGATCCTTCCCAACTCCCACTTCCGGGCTCCCGTTTTCATGACTGGAAACCGGGCTCGTAAAACGGGGGCTGTTGGGTAAACTCTCGGCGTGTTAAACATAGATACATATGAATTCATCCCTGCAATGGAAAAAAAACAAGAGTGAAATAGCAGAATCATTCAGAATAATATGTGATAATTGAAATGAGGCAATGATAAAATTTTAATTATCACATAGATACATATCTAGAGATTAATACATAGACATTAGATGTTCCATTATATTTTCGAAAGCATTGTCACCGTATCTATGACTGACTAATATATTTTTAAGCATTTAGGCCGGGGGTTAGCAGGGCCTACCGTGCACCCCACCCCCATGATTCTACATTTAGGGTACCAATTTGCTCTGCCAAAACAAAAAATGATCGAGTGTATGAAGAAAGAAGGTGAAGCAGTTTCAAGCGCTGGAGATGTGTCGTAAAAATGGTTTATATTGTAAAAATTAGCACAAAGATTCTTCACATCACATTCACGGTGGGGGAGTGATTTCCAGGAGGGGTCAGCCTCCCCACTGGCGACGGGCCTGACCAAAGGGTCTACTGTTTGCCTCTTTCAGGGGGGGGGGGATAGGCCCCCTCAAAATGCCAACTGGCCCACCTGTTCTGGCCTGTCGCTAACCAGTCGCAATCGGCCGATATATTAGTCCGGGGGCCAGCAGGGGCTACCTTGCACACCCGCCCCATGATTTTACATTTAGGGAACCAAAATGTTCCTTAGGATGGCCTCTTTCAGAAAAAAGATGTTCCAAGAAAAATGTTGGGAAGAACTACCTCATTTGCATAAAACAAAATGGCCGCCAGCACACACCAAAAAAACAGAATTTCATATCTCGTCTCCCAGTTCACATATCTGAGTACTTTAAAAGGTTTCAGACATGAGGAATTCAAAAATCTAAAAATTAATTCATAGGTATTTCAGGATTTTTCAAGATGTCAAGTATACTTTATAAGCAAAATTGTGGATTTAATTAATGATGGTGATATATACATATATGTGTATATATCGTTGGAAAGAGAACGGTGTATCTTGTCAATTTGTATCTATTGGGCGTAAAAAGTTACTGCTCAAAACGTGAATCTAAGTATTCAGCATTTTACGAAGAAAACTTCAAGTACACAGTCCAAAGTCAATGGATCGTAGAATTAATTTTTGATGAACGATAATTTCGGCAAGATATTTGGCAATGGGACAGGTGGATTCATGCCTTTCATAAAGACATTAGTGTGAAGTGAACATAAACAGCCTAAGCCAGTATTCGAACCAGATTTACTGCTTCCGTTTTCCATGCTGCCACCCATTACACCCACAATATCGACAAGAAACACAGCAGATTAATGAAAAAGCTCTCAGAGAGTGCATACCCCTGCCAACGCCATTGTCAATAAAAACTGAATGAAAATCAGTTTATATATAGCTACGAAAAAATCCCTGGATCCGCTCCAAAATTTAATAAATTCTGTCTTGCTACCATAAAATATCATTGACATTCATTGAGAGCTTATGGAGATAGTGTGTGGAGAGACAGGTGGAGAGACAGACAGACAAGAGTGAATACACATACCTCTGCCAACAAAGTTGGAAGAGGTGAACCACTAGTTTTCAGCGGAGTGTGTAACGGGGCCTTACGAGGGCTCATCGTCAAATTTCTAAGGAAACTGCAACTTTGTAATATTTGCTCGTTTATACCGGTGGTTAAAACTGCATACTGGTAAAATTTCTAAACCATCCTATAAAGTTTTCTGATTGCATAAACCCTTTCTATGGCAACTTCGTTTGACAATCAATTGCGCATTAAGAAAGTAATTAAGGTGATATTTTATAACACAGAGCGTTAAACGGTCCGTATATATTACATCCTCAAGGCACAAGCCAGACACGGATCCAGAGGTCGGAGTTCCGGACCCGAACCCCTACTGCTGGGGCCATGCACAAAGGAATACTTTTAAATATCTAGATAAACAAATTTATAAATAAAACCTCCAAATAATTTCACGTAATCATAAATTAACCTTAAAAACAAAAATCTATTATTTTGTTTTTCATCAAAATATGTAAGATGTCTTATTCTTTATAAAAAATGTTATTTATTAGTTCGGTGGTAAATTTCTTTCTTTCTTTTTTCTTCTTTACTCTTTTGCCAATTCTAGCGTCAAAAAGCTACGACTCAATGCAAGTGAAAAATGGCGGATCACATATTACTTTCTTGTTTTACTTTACACTTTTGTCAATTCTAGCGTCAAAAAGCTACGACTCAAATGTAAGTGAAAAATGGCGGATCACAGATTATTTTCTTGTTTTTGATGGTTGAAATTTGTTTTCATTTTTACGTATTCATAAAAATAAATGTCTTCATTTGGAACCCACCCTTGCCCCAAACACTGCAAGCACCCCACCCTTAACCAAGAATACACAAAACTCCTCAATTCTTAAAGATAGCCAGTTTGTAACAAGGCCAATGATTAGAAATGCACACTTGCTAACTAAAAGGTTATACAATTCTATTTTATGTGTATGCTTGCTGACAGATGGTAAGCATTGATTTCTAAGCACCCCCTTTGATGGCTCATTGAATATTTGTAGAAGTTGCAATACCCACGAAATACAACGACTAACGTAGACTCAATGACTGCATGATCAATGTTATATCCGCCCTTGCAAGAACCCCATAACCGAGAATACACAAAACTCCTCAACACTATTCTTAAAGATGGCCAGTTTGTTATATCTGTTGGCTAAGGCCATGGGTTAAAGATGCGCACTTGGTAACTAAAAGATTCTACAATTTTATGTTAGGTGTATGCTTGCTGACAGAAGGTAAGTGTTATAACCTCTAGACGACAGGGGTTGCTATTTTTAGAAGCACTTCCTGCTTGTCTAGACAGTTGACCCTGGCGCGAACGTCAACGTCTGGGATTTGCCGCGCTTTTAGGTAAAATCCCCCAGTCAGAGTTAACTCCAAGACAAGACTGGTCGTGCCTATTTAGCGTCTCCTAAATCAGTGCCATATCTAAAGATCAGCTAGATCTTCTAAATGCTAACCACACTCTATTCTATTTTTCCTTCCTATTGTCTCAACTACTAACCAGTACTAAAGCCACTAACTAATGCTAATACTTAAGAAGAAACAGATGAACTGAAAGAACGGACTGATCACCTTGTGTTTCCATAAAGAAAAAAAAGGTAGGTTGTCTTTTATATATCATGTTTGACTTCGTGACTTCCTTCGAAGCCCAAGTCATCACTGTAAGCATTGAATTCCAAGCAGCATTTGAAAGCCCCCCCCCCCACCCGGTGGATAAGTGAATATGGTAATTGTTCGGAATAGGTTTGTAAATTCAAGGCGTTCAAATTTCGAAAGGGGGATAACCAGACCTATAGACGCTGTACATGATGAAAGTGTATATGTATATTCATTTCAGTGTTATAAATATGAAGAAAATATTTAATCTTTTTTTTTGTTAATTGCAACCCCAACCCTGACCCTAAGCCTAACCCTAATCCTAATCCTAACCCCAACCCTAATCCTAATTAGAGGGAATAGGTTCGTAAGCACTAAAATGTAAATGTCCGGAATAGGTTAGCAGCAGCAGCAACTTAAATAAGCGTCTCTACTGAAGTTATCTCACTTTCAAAATGAACTCCTTCAGTTTACGAACCTATTCCAAACAATTACCTTGAATATTTGTAAAATCTGCAATACCCACGAAATACAACTATTAACGTAGACCCGATGACTGGATACAGGATCAATGTTATATCAAATTCAAAAGTGAAACGAAAGATTTTGGCCTGATTTTCATTGAATTTTCAACAATGAAAAAAAAAAAAAGATTCACTGCGGTTTATTGACGTCATTATTGAATAAGAATTATTGATTAATTCTCTTCGCACCCAGGCGAATATCTGTCTACTTCAATATTGGATTTTCTTTTCATGAAAAATTTCCAAGTTTTCAGTTTAGTCATTTGACATTGGGCAAGAATACACATTCAGGGAGTAAGTAGTTCCCATAAGATTCCGCTCGATAACCAGGCCCATGAAAAGGTGGTAATATGCCAGCTGGGAAAGGCCTCATTTCAAACTGTTCATTGAATTTTTTTTGTAATTAGTGCTAAATGCATATGATTTATGTATGGGTATATACTAAGTGTACATGATGTACTTACAAGTAACAGAACAGAATGAAAGAACTAGATCGATTTATGAAAAAGGTGATGGAAAGCCGTTTTATTCAAAATGTATATAAGATTTTGAGAAGGGAGGGTGGTGGTGCAATTTGTTAATTTTTATTCCATTTGTCTAATCAGAAAATAGATCAATCTCAGGGCCGTCGGAACCGGGGGGTCTTCAGCTTCAGCCCCCCAATAACTTTCTAATGTGTGTTCTTTATTTTCTTCGAAAACTGCTGCAAAAAGCTAGCTTTAAGATTCCAGAAAGAGAAAATAAACCAATTATCCCCTTCAATTATTTTTTGCTAGTTCATAGGTGTATAATAGACCTATCCCGAGTCTCGATTTCAATATGTCAATATGATTAATAAAAGAAAAAAGTTTGTGGATGACTTGAAAATACATTGATTTCTGACAGATTTTGAAGCTCTATTTTCAAAAATTCCCTAAGCAGCCTTTTGTTCATAATTATCTTCATCAATTAGATATCTGAATATCATCATATATCCATCAATTAAAGAATGCACTTTTTGCAATAGGGGTGTTTTCCAGACCACCACCACCTACTACTACTTTTGCATCCTGTAGAACCGGGTCCAAAGTATGGTCCTGGGGCGCTACAGGGTAGTCTTCATTTTGATCTTTTGGACTACATGGATGTTAATGTTATCTGGGATACGGTTGGTGAACTTTTCCGTTCCCTTCATCACGAGTCCTAGAGCTCCGATGACCACTGGTGTTATGGTGGTTTTTATGCCCCACATCCTGTTGATCTCGATTTCCAGGTTCTTGTACATTTTCTCAGTCACTTTCACGGAGGTGTTTCTGTCAGATGGTATTGCTATGTCGATGAGCATGCACCTCTTTTCTTTTCTGTCCTTGATAACGATGTCAGGTGGCGGTGGTATTATTATTATTATTATTAGTAGTAGTAGTAGTAGTAGTAGTAGTAGTATTAGTATTAGTAGTAGATTGTAACACATTATTTTAATCAAACTTGACTAGTTTTTACCTTCATCTTTATGTCACTTGTTTTTAATATACAACTTTCCCAGGCGTACACTAGATTTCCTCTGGCAATGAGGGTGTGAGTTCGATTCTCACCGAATGTTTATTCTTTATTATCCGACCGCGCTGTTATTCGTTGCCGTAGAAACAAGGGCCCGAATTGAAAGTTGTATATAAAAACAACTGAAATTAAGATGAAGGTAAAAACTAGTCAAGTTTGATTAAAATAATGTCAGACAATAGATATAATACATTTATGTTTTTAAGATTAATGTATGATTACTTGAGATTATCTGGGTTTTTTATTTATGAAATTAATTTATCTAGATATTTAAAAAAATAAATTAACTGTGTTTCGGTCGAGCAGGGAGGGGTGTCCGACCACGCCCCCCCCCCCGGAGAAAAAGGAAGAGTCGAAACTTCTTTATAAAACTATCCGGATATATATTTATTTCATAAGATACATTGTCGTGGTGGAGAGTGAAGAGTGTGAGAGAGGTAACGAGAGCCGACAACATGTCCCCAACAGGGACATCGGTCTCGTGCCTTCCGGCCCTGCTGCTGCCTGCTTGTCTCTGCTCTGTCTGTTTCTGTTCTCTGCCTGTCTCCGTCTCTCTGCTTCTCTCCCCTCTTATGGGCTTCCATACGCCCACGCCGGTGTGTTATTTCCGGTTTCAGCATTCTGTTTTTGGACACTCACGCATATGCATATTTCCTCGGGTGACCGGGGTCACTTCCCCTTCCACCAAGGTGTTGGCCCGGAAATGACCTCCCGTGGCAGTATATCATAACACCTTGATCCGCACCTAAAGAAAATAAAGAACAGTACTGTAATAAGAAGCAGTAAATACAATAGAGTACAGTACTGTAATAAGAAGACAATAGAGTACAGTACAGTAATAAGAAGACAATAGAGAACAATACTGTAATAAGAAGCAGTAAATACGATAGAGTACAGTACTGTAATAAGAAGACAATAGAGTACGGTACTGTAATAAGAAGACAATAGAGTACAGCACTGTAATAAGAAGACAATAGAGTACAGTACTGTAATAAGAAGACAATAGAGTACAGCACTGTAATAAGAAGCAGTAAATACAATAGAGTACAGTACTGTAATAAGAAGACAATAGAGTACACCACTGTAATAAGAAGAAGTAAATACAATAGAGTACAGTACTGTAATAAGAAGACAATAGAGTACAGTACTGTAATAAGAAGCAGTAAATATATATAAGTACATTCATGGTTATTCTGTATTGAGAATTTTCTGTATTAATCTTTTCTGAATCATCTTTAAAATATTAATATTTTGTGCTAAAGGATCCATCCCTTGACTCTCTTTACAATATCATTATTCTTTACCAAAGGCAGGCCCGTCGCCAGGGTACAGCGAGTAGGTGTAGAGTCCATTAAGTCCGGGGGGCATGTGTAGAAGTGCTCAGTGTTGCTAAAATAGCGCTAGATTTTTTAAAATAGCCAAAAAAGATACTAAAATGGTCAAAAACACGCCATAAAACAACATTCTTTTTGGCCTTTTTTGGCCAACAAACAAAAAATGGCCGAGTGTATGAAGAAAGAAGGTGAAGCAGTTTCAAGCGCTGGAGATGTGTCGTAAAAATGGTTTATGTTGTAAAAATTAGCACAAAAATTATTCACATCACATTCACCGGGGGGGGGGCAAGTGATTTCCAGGCGGGTCCAGGCCCCCCCTTGGCGACGGGCCTAACCAAAAGGTCTACTGTTTGCCTCCCTCGGGGTGGAGTAGGCCCCCTCAAAATCGTAAGCCTATGCCAACTGGCCCATCTGCACCCCCGCCCCCGTTCTGGCCTGTCACTAACTTTTGTCTTAACGGTGACAGTAAATGAGACTTATTGCTATGTAGCTATCGACAAAAGAGGTTGGTATCAGATTTGAGTTTTATTCTTTTGATCTGAATACGGGTTGTTTTGCAATCGATGTTATATCGATCTGATCAAACCGTGAAACAACCGTCAGCGATCGGCCATGGCTAATCTTATAACATTGTTGTAGAGAATGAATAATGCAGCCAAAACCTTTAGCTGCTTTATGCGATCCATAAATATGGCCTTGCATGCAAGGACATTCGTGAATGGGTTTTAAAGTAAATCAGGAACATTTTGATTTAATAAACAACAACGTTTGTTAACGCATAAATGAATAAGAGAAAGTCGACAAGGATTGAAAAATACATCGATGGGGTTTGGTATTATTTGGTGAAGCTGATTTGACGTGGGCGTTCTGGCGTTAGTGTTTAGGCGTCAAACTTATTTTGGCGTCTGCATATTTGGCGACGGGTGTTATGGCGTTAAGAACATTGTTTGATTTGCAAATCTATGGGTATGGACAGTTTTAATGGAACAAAATTACAATATCTGTTATTTTTACGGCAACAATGTTATCATTTTTTTACGCTCAAGTATAATGCTACCCCCTTAATGTTGACCCTGACTTTTATATTAAATTTATCGCATTATATGCGAGTAAATACGCTACCTTTTTGACTTTCAGGTTAAAAAACGTACCAGATAAAGGTTTTTTTTTAAATAGCCAGAAATGAAATGTAATGTTTGCGTGATAGTGGCATTTTTAATAAAATAAGTAATATTTTTATGTGAAAGTTGTAATGTTTATATATATGTATGTTAAATCAATAAGTAATGTATGTATATGTTAAATCAAGAAACATGCCGAAGCAAGCTCCCAGCATCCCCGTTTCCGGTCCCAGTAAACGCGGACCGTTAGTGGGAACAGCGAAGGCTCAGTTCTTACCAGGCGAACAGCCTTGGCACACGTGTTATCTTGTTCAGTCTTCTTTTCTTAACACGCTTAAACACGGTTACGAATCAAACGCATTCTAATCTCACACAGCTAGAACAGAAAGACTAACAAAGCGAACAGAGGCACTAAACACAACAAAAGTGTTCTTAGATTTGAAAACTTAGATGCTATCGTGTACCAGAGAAACATTGTTCATAATTACCAAATGAACTAAACAGTTTTCTTTTAGTAATTAACATAATTAATGTTTTTATTTTTAAAATAGAGTTATATTGGAATTTTAAAGTGTCACCATTGAATGATTAATCAGAATCGAGTATAAAACAATTGTTTGGAAATCTTTTTCGTTCTTAAAAACTTTTTCTGCTATTAATTAGGATATTTGAATTAATAAAAAAGAAATACCTAATAAAATCGCGTTTGTCTCCTTATTGCTGATCCATACATAAAAGAAACAGTCATTTTTTACGGATAATGTTAGTATAGATTATAAATACGTTGCAATTTTTGACATTTTTTTGTAGTTATTTGTTTCTATGTTTAGTTACTATCAGATTGCATATATATATATAGTCTTAGTAGTATCTATTGTTTTTAGTCGCGTAATATGTTGTCTCATTAAAAGGGGTCGTAAATGGAAAAAGTTTGAGAAGCCCTGATCTAAACAAAACTACATTATTCAAATAGTTCTTCGGACGATTCAAATCCGAGTGTGATGGGTTAAACAGAAGTTATGTTTAAAGGGGGTAACCCTTATAGCACATGGCCCAGGTTTTTCTGTATCTTTGTCTTGTCGGATTTAGGTTTATTGAGAGTTAGAAGCCACATCAGGTTGAAATCCGCACTTGTCTGGCTAATGCATTTAGTCGACATTTTGATGTGGGCTGCCTCTTTGATTTTTCTCTTCTTCCAACATCGTTCTCTGTCAATAAGCGATGAGTAAACCGAAACGTCGAGTTTACAACACAAATAACAAGAAGGAGTTCAATCGTCCGAAGAACCATTTGAATATTAATGACCCTTCTCAAAACTATAGAAAAGAACCATTTGAATATTAATGATCCTTCTCAAAACTATAGAAAAGAACCATTTGAATATTAATGACCCTTCTCAAAACTATAGAAAAGAACCATTTGAATATTAATGACCCTTCTCAAAACTATAGAAAATAAAACTACATTACATTTTTTATGATTAACAGATATTATTTATTTATTTATTAGCAGATGAAGTATTGTAAATTATTATTAACAATTCTTTCATTGTTATGCTACTATTTACTTTCATCTTAATATTTTTGTTGCTAAGTTGCGATAAAAAGCAACAAATAATATTAAGATGAAGGTAAATAGTAGCATAACAATGAAAGAATTGTTAACAGATGTAATGTTTTTATTTTTCAATAAAGATGCAGTTTTAAAGCTTTTTAAAGTTTCACCATTGAATGATAATGAATCAATCAACATTTCTTTCCAAGCGCCAAAACGTCCTTCGCCAAATTGGCCTACGCCAAATCAGATATCGCCTAAACGTTCACGCCAGAGCGCCCACGCCTAATCGCTTACGCCAGATAGTCCCATTCCGGCATAAATGTTATAACATGAAAAATATTATGTGAGTAGAATTTATCATTCAGTGATTAGAGAAATTACCCTAAAAGTCTTATGTTCCGCATGTCAAAATGTACATGAAATATAGGACGGGGGCCAGCAGGGCCAACCGTGCCCCCCCCGATCCTACATTTAGGGTACCAACACATTAGAAAGAGAATTTTATCAACTTTCCAACGGTGTATCTTCCCAATTTGTATCTGTTGGGCTTAAAAAGTTAAGTGAAGCTAAGTGTTCAGCATTTTATGAGAAAACTTCTCATATATAATGATATGTTAACTGGGAGACGAGATATGAAATTCTGTTTTTTTAGTGTGTGCTGGCGACCATTTTCTAAAAGAGGACATCCTAAGGAATATTTTGGTACCATACATGTAGGATCATGGGGGGGGGGGCACGGTAGGCCCTGCTGGCCCCCGGCCTAATAGAAAGAAGAAAGTAAGTATTTTTGTAATAAATATATTATCTTTTACTTGGCTGAGAAGCTTGTCTTGAATTATTTTTAGTTCCAAGTCTTTTTTGAAAGAAGTAGCATGTTTTTGAGTTTGTACCTTGAATGACAGTTATGTGATAAGAAGCGATGTTTTCTAGTCAAATTGGAGACAGGAGATTTGTAGACCTGTCTGGTTTGTTGTTTCGACTACTACTGAGTAGTTGATAGGAATTTGGGGTGGAAATAAGAGAGTTTGAAGGGATGTTTAGTAATTTCAATAGAATTACTTCTTCCACATTGAATAAAACTATATCAAACAACTACAGCCATATACATTTAATCTCTACAGGGTGTGGTCTACGCATCCTATTGCTTGTCTACTTTATTTTCTTTATTGAATTTAATACGTGAGCAGGGCCAGATTAACCTTTACCAGGGCCCTTAGGCTATTAGCAATATGGGGCCCACATCTTGAACACCCCCGTTTCTTCAATCGTGTGGATTGTTATGTGCTAATGTGTAATATATTTATACCATCATTTAAAGAGATATTTATTAGGACATTTTTATTAGATTTTAAGATATTATTAACAATATCTTAACAATTATAATGAGCGCTCAGACTTCACACCAGAGAATGTTCTTATTTTGACAGTGTTATTGTTTAATTCACTTTCCCTGTAGTAGTAGTGATACATTTCTAAATTGCTATTTATTTGGGGCCCTGCGCCGTAGCGAAGTTTGCGTATAGACTAATTCGGCTAGGGTCCTGTCAAAAATAAAATTAAGAAAAATATAAATATCCCAGAATCTTTCTGGGCCCCTGTTAGCTACGGGCCTCTAGGCTTAAGCTTACTCAACCGTATAGTATAATCCAGCCCTGTACGTGATGTTTTATTTCCCGTGATTGGTTGTCTGATGTCTCTACAAATGTACATCCCTAATTTTGTCGGTAATATCTTCTGACATTGTAATCTAATTCACTGAAAGATTCAAATTGACGCTTCTGCCGATTTCTTATATTGTTTTGATCAATATCAATTATACTTTGATCGATGATCGTAAGAAACCAATCTCAAAGTTTGGAAGACAGCAGCCAAAATTGATCGATAATCCACTCCTGAACAATGACAGTTGGTTATTTCGGTTTGTTTACACCAGTCAGGAAATGAGAACTTGAAACCATTCAAAATCCTTAACTTGTCGTTACTACAGGCAGTTGTTCATAACAAAGCTTTGACGTGTGACGGAGTTGAAGTCGGGGTCACCAATGTGGCGGCAAAGAAGACACCAATGTTGAAGTTAGGATTAAGTGTAGTGTGTAGCATGAGAGTAGTAATACAGTTGCGGGGAAAGAAGAAGGAGACAGAATAAAATACCAAATAAATTTATAATTATCCCAGCCAACGAAATTGGAAGAGATATGTGTATTCACTAGTGTATGTGTGTGTGCCTGTCTGTATGTCTGTCTGTCTGTTTGTGTCTGTGTGTCTGTCCACACCGAAAGTTCCCAATGAATCTTAATGACATTTTGTGGAAAGTTGGCCCATCCGCTAAGGAAGAATTGATTAAATGATTTGGGGTGGATACAATAAAATTTCATAGTTACTTTCCCTGCACCGTAGCCATATATGAAGTGATTTTCATCAGTTTTTAGTGACAATGGCGTAGGTATGCTGTCTCTGGTTGTTTCTTGTTTTATAAATGCGTTGAGATTAGAATGACCATTCTGTCTCTTACTGGATTGTTATGATAACAAAAAGGGTTCACACGTAGGTTAGGGCAACGCAGATGTTGCTCATGACAGAGTTCATGCGTAGAGCTGTACGAGTATAAGAGTTGTGGGTTTACGAAATGGAAGGATTGTGGAAGAGAGCTGGCGGAAAGCTCTGTGTTTCAGTCTGGTGAACATTAGACTGGCGACTGTCGAGTTTGGAATTATTTTATAACCGTAGATAAGATCCCACTGCCAGATCTACAAAGCGAAAACTGATTGCCCCGAGTTCTGATTGATTGTAGTAATGGTGCGTTAGGATCTTCGGTGGGAGGGCACTTAGTTTTGTCACTACGTAACTGGGGAGCCTCACCATGGGCTAATGTTGCTAAAATGTTAGTATACAGAAATAAACTCTTTTCTGGTGCTTCTGCTTATTCAGACATATTATATTATATTTTATTATAACATATTTTATGGTTATATTCTACAACAGATTTTCCTATTTACTTTGAAATATGATGAAGCTTTCGGTGGACATTTCCCATCATCTTCATGTTTCATAATTGCATTTTATTGGGTATCAGGACAACTGCCCTCGGAACAATTGCCCCCATAAGACAACTGCTCCCCAGATAAATGACTCTTGACAATTACCCTTGGACAATCTCCCCCTGGATGTGATCATTTACACGGCCAACTACTTAATTTCAGAAAACTTTAACTTTGATTTTACAGTTGCTAGACTATTGTCCGGGGGAAATTATCCAGGCGGCAGTTGTCTTAGAACACTTTTATTAACGTCGCCAAGTTTTTAATACTATTCTCAGAGCCTGTATGCAAAATCGAAAATGAGAAAATATTAAGGTAAATGCCTGTTGCTTTGCTAACGCTGTGATGTGTGTCAGTCAGGAACCGTCCATTAGGCGAAACTAAGCGGTCGCCTAGAGCGCCAAAGTCCTGGGGACGTACTCCAAACTGAAGAACAAAATAAAATCTAGGGTGCATGAAACCTTTACGCACATTTTAAATCTCGCGTAGGGCGCGTGAAACCCTTGCGCCAACACCGGTGTCGCTGTTATTTACAAGGTAATTTGAAAGATTAACGCAAGTTACTGTTGACTAGAATTATTGTATTCAACAGTAACAGCAGTAGTAGTAGTTATTGTTACATTATCAGCAGACAGCAGAAGAAACACACGTACACACTCACACCAGAACAACTGAATTTGTGCTCGTGTGTTAGCTTTACCCCCTTCCCCTCTTTCTGTGTGTTATCAAAGACCGCTTGCAAATTATATTAAGGATATTGTGTCTTTTTAAAACCGACAATCAAAATTGTCACCAAAACTGTCAACATAGGTTTCTTCTGTTTTTAAGTGGGTCTGGCTGGCTGGCTATCTACGTATGTGTCGCGCATACAGGCCGCACCCATGGAGCTAGAGGGCTGAAAAATTAAACATTTACTCTTTATTATGTCTAGAAAAAATGATTTTTTTTTTGTTGAAAATTATAGTTTTTACGGGGGAGATTCAATTTTCAATGTAAGTTTATGCTAAATCGGTCCATTAGTATCATTCAGCTTGTTTGTTTTTTTTTGAAAATTCGGACTTTTCTTTAGTGATCACTGCCCAACAAAATGCGAGACTTATTCATTGACCAGCCAATTTTTTCCGCAATCTTTTAAAAATCTGATGATCCCCAACACGACATGTTGCTAAGAAGCCGTTGTTCACGTAACGGTTTCTGTTGGGCGACTAATTTCTTTATTAGTTTTTGCGTAGTTGCCAGTCCTTGAATTTTCATTCATAACTTTTGACTCTTGTCCAGGGGAGATAACTGAGCAGAATTGGTTGAAAGTGCCCAGGGCAGCCAAACGAAAGACCACTTTAGTTCCGCAATAAACCGCCGATTCGTCATTACAATCACGGCCCAGTCCATTGATTTTATTGATTAAAACTGCCGACCTCAAGACTCCGCAATGGGACTTTGTTCATTTTGTATTCAGATAAAAAGGCCGAGATATTTTCCCCATATTGATTATGAGAACATTCCAGTGTAAAAAAGTTTTGATATTAAATCAGCACAAGCAGAAACTAGAAAGGACTCATACTTCTGCCAACGCCATACACTAACTAAAAATTGAATGAACATCGGTTCATATATAACTACGATGCGGGGAAGGCAACTGTGCAAATGAATGAACATCAACGCCATACACTAATCAAAAACTGATTGAACATCAACGCCATACACTAAACAAAAACCGAATGAACATCAACGCCATACACTAACCAAAATCCCAATGAACATCAACGCCATACACTAACCAAAAACTGATTGAACATCAACGCCATACACTAACCAAAAACCGAATGAACATCAACGCCATACACTAACCACGCCATACACTAACCAAAAATTGAATGAATACCAACGCCACACACTAACCAAAAACTGAATGAATATCAGTTCATATATAGCTACGGTGCAGGGAAGGTAACTGTGCAAGTTTCGATTTTCCATATTTCGGACTGTTGTAAACAAATATATAAACAAAAATTAATTCCTGGACCGCCCCAAAATTCAATCAATTCTTCCTTAGCCCATCTTCCACAAAATGTCATTGAAATTCATTGAGAACTTTTGACGATATTGTGGGGACAAACAGAAAAACATCTGTGATTTCCATGTTTCGGAATATATGAATATACGAAACAATATCTCTTAATCGAAACAAAAATCCTGAATCGGATCGAAAACTTAATCACTTCTTCCTTAGAGGAAGTCTGGAACATGTCTGAATAAAATAATCGGAACAGGCATTTCTTAAATAAGAGGTTCAAGGAAGTGATGAAACATTCCAGGGAACTTTCTACAAATGTTGTCCGGCGGGCTCGTGAAAACCGAAAATATATTGTCACCATTCTCCCGGTCGTAAAATCTGTCGGCTTTCTTTTATGATTGGTTTAGCGATTTCAAACAAACCCTGTTTTTACAATACTTTTTAATTACTCTTTTAATTTGATTCCCTTTAGTCGTACGTTGTAACGTCGCAAGTAAATATAATAAGTCACAGGCAGGGGCAATCTTTTTTTATTTGTTTCCGACCCACGACTGACAAGCTTCCGTCAGGCTTTTTTAAGGTCAGATTTCACGAATTTGGCTTTTTTCCAACAATGTTGGCTTCATACTTTCAATTTGGCTTTTTGGTCTTTACCTGGCTTTTTTTTCCTACTTGGATGGCTTTAAAATATCAGTTGTTTTTTTTATTGGTAAATCATAGAATCGTTACTACAGACTGTTCATAACAAAGCTTTGACTTGTGACGGAGTTGAAGTCGGGGTCACCAATGTGGCGGCAAAGAAGACACCAATGTTGAAATTAGGATTAAGTGTAGTGCGTAGCATGAGAGTAGTAATATAGTTGCGGGGAAAGAAGAAGGAGACAGAATAAAATACCAAATAAATTTATAATTATTTCAGCCAACGAAGTTGGAAAAGATATGTGTATTCACTAGTGTCTGTGTGTTTTTTTTATTGGTAAATCATAAAATATATAAATACAGAAAATCCCTGTTCACTTAGAATATAGAGAGATACTATTTTAAGTTTTTTTCTTGATTTTGCTGGAAAGGAAAAAGAACAAATCTTTGTCTCCCCGCCCAAACAAAAAAAGAAAAAGAGATTTTTTATCAATTACAACGTCGATTTTGGAAGTCAATGTTTACATTTTATCGGCAAAACAAACCATCCGACGCCATGTTGATGACTAATTTAATTTTTGTTAACGAAATCCGCGATTCAAAAATTGACTAGAAAATAAAGTATTTTTCCCCAAAAGATGAAATCATTAAAAATATTTAGTTTCATCATTATTAAACTAAACTGTGAAAAACAACTCCACTTTCTGCGTAAAAAACAACGGAAAATACCTATTTACACCAGTTAGGGTTATATTCTTATCAGCACAAGTTCAGCGCTTAGAATACAGGCATCCACCGTATCGCGATATTCCGTAACGCGTAACTATTATAAATTGGAGATGCGTTCCTAAGGAACTTTTTAGGCCCCAAAAAGTAATTCAAGCAATTTCATGAATGAAAATAAACGTTTATAAACGCATACAATACAGTGCATTAAATAATGTATGATCCCTGGGTCACGAACGCCCAAGGGTATGAACAACCCGTACTTACGAACGAACTGTCATAAGGCAGGGTTGCTATTTTTTGGCTACATCTGGCTAGCCGATAAAAAAATCTATGATAGCTGATTAAATCTAAGTTTGATAAAAGTAAATTTTCTGTTTTTATTAATAATTTGTTCTTGGGTCTTAGCATATAATTATTTTATTTGATAAATGTGCTATATGTATATAACGTTTTTAGCTATAAAGTTTGCTGGAAAAGGGAATATTTAGCCTTTTTCGCCATTTTAAAGACAGATTTAGCTATAAATAACAAATACTTGGCAACATTGAAAGCGTGTTCGTTAACGTTATGTTGTATGTGTTATTACTATGTTTTGATGGTTTGTGAATTTGCTACACCCGCTCCCCAATGCTGTTCCTGTTTATTCCCTTTTAAAATCGATTAGATTTGTGTATACATTCCTATGTCCAATTTATTCACCTTTTCTTGATGGATACACCTACTTTGTCAGCCTGCACCCCCACTGTAAATCATTACGTTCGCCCCTGCCTTCTCTTTCATTCCTACCTTCTTTTCCTTCCCTTCTTTTCTCGTACTGATCTTATTTTCTTCCTACTACTTACATCCGTTTTGTTTGTTTGCTTACCTTCCCTTCTTTTTTTCTTTCTCCCATTTTTCTTTCTCTCCTTCTTCCCTTTTCCTTCCTTTCTTCTAGCTTTCCTTCTCTTTCCCTTCAGGATCCCTCTCTTCTTTCCGACCCACGGCGTGGGTGGCGTGGGTATATTTTAATTCCCCCGATCACGGGTTCGGCAATAGAACATGTCAACAAATACAATTAATCGTTGGCACACGCATACCCTGACAGCTAATTTGGAAGAGGTGTATATTGTGGCCTTTCAATGAAAGACGTAAGCACATTGGTTTCTTTAACCTGGTCCAGTGTTTCACAAACGTTTAGGCCACGACCCTGAACACATAACCTTTTTGGCCTGACGACTTTCAGGGTTGAAACATCATTTCAGTGTTTCTTCATTTAGTTTTACCCAATAAACTTTACTGAATTTTACTTTGGTTCAATAATCAAGTATTGGACGTCGACAGACTGGAATACTTCAGGAGTTTTCATACATGTATCGATGCTTTATTATTCACAACTATTTCCTGTACCAGATTAGTGGTCGACTGATTAATCGGCTGACCGGTTAATCGGGCCGGTATCTGACATTTTGAGATAATCCGCATCGGCCGATTATTGAGCTTCATGCAGCCGAATTTTATTCTAACAGAAAAAAGTACCTTTTAGTTTAAAATTAAAACTGAAACGTTGAAAGAGAGGGGGGCAAAAAAGCAGGTAATCGTTCATGAATTCGGCTTGGTGAGATCAAAGGGCTGAACGAGTCGGGGGTTAGGTAGTAAAGTCCAGAGAGACGACCTTACAACACAGAGTGAGGGGATATGGAGGGAGGGCGTAGGCAGTCGTGTTGGTTCTTAGTCTTCTTTCTTTCCTACGAAAGAAAGGAAGGGAAGGTTTCTTTAGTTGTCAGCTGGTTGTCACTGGAAGCAAAGCGAAGAAAATACGGGATGAGATGAAAATAAAGGCTAAACATTGAAGTGTTTATACAGTGTTTATAACTAATGTATACACTTCATAACTGTTTCATTTCTCAAACAGACCATGCACATTTTTTAATTTCAAAAATCTTTCTGTGTTCAAGTGAATAATACAATATTTTAGATGCCAAAAAAACCCAAAACATGTCGGCCTTATATATCGGCCATCGGTCGCCCTGCTCTCTAAATATTGGCATCGCATCGGCATCAACCAAAACCCATATCGGTCAACCACTATTCCTGAGTTTCAATGACGCTTAAATTCCAAAATTGCGATGTAAATATACTTACACCATGTTTTACTCTTAACATCTTATAAACAAATTTTCTTTTCCTTTCTCTTAAATTTTAAAAGAAGATTTATTATTATATTTTTTCAAACCATACCGCAACCCTCGGGTCGCGATCATGGGTTAGGGAACCTCTGGTATAGAATAAACTAGTTTGGCTCAAGTTATAGCGTCAAGAAAGTCTTCCATTCTCTGTCCATGTTCGGTACATCGGTGTTCTACTAAAATCTTTCTAATCACCACTGTGGTACAGATGGTTACAATTAATTCGAAAAAGAACTCGGATGTACTTTTCTCTTGTTTTGTCTACTTGTATATTATCTTCCCAACCTTTGGACTCTTCCGTCCCCGGCATCGATTGCTTGTTTGGTAATCATAGATCGATACAACTAATAGCAATTGTCAGTCCAGCGTTCATTTCCGCCTTTTACGTTCCAGGTTTTATTATCTAGCGATACGACTCCGCGGCCATTGTTCAATATCTAGTACAGCGGTAGGAAGCATTTGCCATCGCAGCAACAATCAGACCTATCAGATTAATCATCCAGGTCCGGCTCAAGATACTGACAAGACAGGCAGTCGCCCAGGCCGCCAAC
Source organism: Architeuthis dux (assembly GCA_006491835.1). Classification (NCBI taxonomy): domain Eukaryota; kingdom Metazoa; phylum Mollusca; class Cephalopoda; order Oegopsida; family Architeuthidae; genus Architeuthis; species Architeuthis dux. The sequence goes on along the minus strand of VCCN01005145.1, from coordinate 2,630,915 downwards.
TGCTAGGGGGCGTCTGTCACGTGTCTGAGACAGTAGGAAATCAAAATACAAATGGAAAAATAAATAAATCAAACAGAATAAAAAACAGTAAAAATAAGAAAATTCCCTGATGTGAAGTCAGATTTCTCAGGAATATCTGACAGTTAAATACTTATTATACAAATTATCTGTCGTAGTGAAACTAAGAGAAACAATTGGCAAAGGAAATTCTCATGACTTTTTATTCCTACGTATTTATTTTTTCTCACTGTAAAACATAAATAAGATATATTTTCTATAGTTTTGAGAAGGGTCATTAACATTCAAATAGTTCTTCGGACGATTGAACTCCTTCTTGCTGTTTGTGTTGTAAGATATTTTCTATAGTTTAGAGAAGGGTCATTAACATTTAAATAGTTCTTCGGATGATTGAACTCCTTCTTGTCGTTTGTGTTGTAAGATATTTTCTATAGTTTTGAGAAGGGTCATTAACATTCAAATGGCTCCTTCTTGTTGTTTGTGTTGTTAACACGACGTTTCGGCCGATCCATTCTTCGACCTTCCTCAGGTGTAATATCCGAATGTGATGGTGTAAACAGAAGTTTTTTTAATTTCAAAGGAGGTAACCTTTATAAAGAAACACCCGAATCCTACGTTATAATGGTTACCTCCTTTGAAATTACAAAAGAAATTCTGTTTACCCCATCACATTCGGATATTACACCTTACGCAGGCCGAAGAATGGATCGGCCGAAACGTCGTTTTAACAACACAAACAACAAGGAGTTCAACCGTCCGAAGAACTATTTGAATAAATAAGATAATACTATACTTTGAAGGGTGCCGAAGTTCGACTTGCCCCCGCCCCCCGGGGGAACCAGGAGCCTTACGTGCATTCTATTACAAATGCGCCTTTATAAAATAACTGTTGACAGCATAAATAGTAGTCTTATTAGACCTGCAGAAAACATATATTAAAATAAATGAGATTTAATGGTGACAATGTAAGCAAAAATATGTAAAAAATCATTAAAGAGTGACTATCATGAACTGTTTGTACACAACATCAACATCAACATCAACATCTAAGATAATATTCCACAGGTTGGAAGAGGTATATGTATATGTATGTCTCTCTGTCTGTCTGTTTGTCCACACGATATCTCCAAAAGTTCTCAATGAATTTCAATCAAATATCTGGAACTTTTGGAGATATTGTGTGGATAGACATATAGCCACAATGCAGGTAACTGTAAAATACGCGGATCAACCCAAAATGTAATCACTTCCACTATAGCTCATGGCCTAGTCTCCAACAAAAGTATATTGAAATTCATAGAGAGCATTGGAAGATATTGTGTGGACAAACAGATAGACAAACACGAATGAATACATATAATTCTTCCAACCTCGTTGACAAAGGTAAATAAAACTCTTATAAACATTTCACTAAACTCTCTTACAAATTGCCATTTAGTATACTAATCTCCCAGGGAAATTTGAATCAATTCCAGTTTTTCCATAATCCGCCCAATAGGCAAGTATTTGGCTTTTCAATCGTTTCGTGACCAAATTACTAACATTTCCCCAAATCATTGGATATTAGTTCACTGCACAAATCTGGTCTGATCAGAATTGTAATATTAATCGTATTAACCGTGACTTTGTTTTGTTGGCCATCATTTGTGTAGCAAATATTCATATTCGTTAATAGTTCT
>VCCN01005145.1:2599572-2609664 GCA_006491835.1 Architeuthis dux | reverse complement strand
CGTTCTAGCCTACAAATACACATATATACACATGCGCATGAAAAACGTAGGAAAATAATGAAAGCTGTTTCTCACGGCAAAGATGGCTGACTCGTGTCAATGGGCGATGTCTACTTTTAAACAACCTTTGTTTTCATCGAATTAAAACAGTTAACTTGCAGCTGGCTAAAAAGCAATACCAACAACAACAAAAAAGCGGTGATCGACAGTCAACACGTTTGTTTTCTTTTCTTATGGTCTTCCTCACTTACTTTTCTCACGTTGGTTTATTTGTTTTTTACCTTCTGAGCAATTAATGTTGATCGCTGCATTCAGCGTCTGTATTGTCGCTGAACAACTTAGGCAGACGATTGCCGGCTTAATAGCACGAATTCAAAGAATAAGACAATCTCAGTCATGAACTTTGTCTGCTGGGTTATTTTGATCGGCAGTCTTTGATTGTTTCCGTAAACAAAGAAGGACGTGAAGAACTTGACACCTGTCAACAGACACTAGATCTTTGTACCTAGACGCCTAGAGAACGACTAGAAGACATTCTTTTTTATTTTATTTTAAAGAACAAACGATGAAAATGGACGAGATCACCTCTTCAAGTTACTCTATTCATGAATGTGTGTCCAGTATCGACAGCGATGGCCAGAAGGGGTGGAGAAGACTAACATCGGCTTCCCCACCAAAAACAGTCTCTTCAAATCTCTGGTGCTCTCCATTCCTATTGTATGAGTGCGAGTGGTGGACAATTGTGACAGAGGCAGAAGAACGACTCCAGGCGTTAGAAATCAAATGTGTGAGGAGGCTATTCCGCATCTCCTACTTGGAGCACAAGATCTATGAGTACGCAGGGAGTAAGGTTGAGAACCTTGTGGGTCCCAAGGAACCTTTCTTTGCGGTCTTGTAGCTGACGTATACCATGCGAATATATTATCGTACTTTGGTTAGTGAAACATGGCAGTGTCTTAAATTGCATTTAATTCCTTGTGATTACATGGTATCCACAGATTGAATGATTATATCAGCACGAATGTACGTCTGGCAATTAATTGAAATGTTGCAAATCTGTTATGAGCTGACAAGTCTTACATATCTACGAAAATGTTACAAATACGCAAGGAAGTAGAAGTAGGAGTGGAGTCTGACCCAGCATCAGGCTTCTTTCTACCTGTTTGGTTTAGCGTGACCACTGACGAAATAACTTTAGCTGTTTGTTTACATTTCCCTTCCTCAATTGCACTCAGAAGGAAAGGGGCCAGGAGCACGCCCCGATGTCTGCAGCAATAGTCGAGACAATCTTTACATGACCCATCACGCGACTTTGAGTCGTGTGTAGCTACCTCACCCCAAAAAGACCCTGTGTTGTATTTGTCCTCGTGAGCAGTGTTGCCAATTTAGCGCGTTTCGCGCTAGATTTAGCGCGTTTCTTGTTTTGGAAGTGCAAAAAGCGCTAAATTAGCGCGTATAGAGTTAAAAAAATTTGGCCGTATTTGGCTATTTTCTGTTTATTTCTGATCATTTTTAGCGTCTTTTTGGTGGTTTTTGGTCATTTCCTTCTATTTTAAAAAGTTTAGCGCTTTTGGGGAGTCAAACTAGCGCGAAAATATTTTTTGAGTTGGCAACACTGCTCGTGGGGGTGACAAAGAATTCTGAATGAAACAGGGAGAGAAGAGGAATAAAATCCAACCTTTCCTGGCCTTGTGTGTCTGAACTGTCTGTCACCGTCCTACGTTTAACATTGACAATGTTCTCCGCTCAGAGTTGAAGTACTGATAAGAGACACATAGATAAATCTAAGTGAATTATATATTTTGATATTCGATATTTATACAGGTTGGTATCATGGTATATTTAGGCGAGTGACCTACATATTTGGGGAGTTGTTTAGATAATGGTTTTCACATTAGATGTAACGCAATATTTTATTGTTGTAGTCTAGTAGCTTAGGTGCAATTTCAAGCCGAATCGTTCATAATGTGAAAAAAGGATGAAAACATGCATAAAACATGTTAATTTTATATATCTGTTTGGTTTAACGTGACGGGACAGACAAAACATTCGTTAACATTTCTTAGTCGGTCACAACGCTTTATATACTGCATGGTACTGGTGTCACGATGCTTTATGATAATTCTGCAAACAGTGTGATCATTCTAATCCAGCACACAAACGATATCCGAAGCCGATTAATCAGATTCTGTCATTTTGAAATTGTCCTCCCTTGTTGCAGTGGACAGCTCATTTTTACCACAACCTACAAAATAATGTCTAATAGTATAGCCAGCACCTGCCAAATAGTGATTCATTCATAGATTTCTTTTAATGCTCGTTCATATAAAAACAAGACACACACGATCTGACAAAAACTGCGGCCGCCATCTTAATTTAAAAATGGGTACCATAAAAAACAAAATTTGCAATATGGATTAGTTGAAATTTCCACCTGAATTGTTCAAAATGAAAAAATGGTGTGAAATCTTGCATACTGATAAAATTCTCAATGTTCTTTCATATAAAAACAAGACACAAACGTTCTGACCAAAACTGAGGCCGCCATCTTTATTTCATAATGGTAGCCATAACAAAATTGTAATACAGTACATTGGATTAGTTGAAATTTCAACCAGAATTGTTCAAAATGGAAAAAGGTGTTAACAATTTCATACTGGTAAGATTCTCAATGCTCTTTCGTATAAAAACTGGCTACGCATGGTCTGGTCAAAACTGCAGCCACCATCTTCATTTCAAAATGGCCGCCATACAAAATTTGCCACATTTCAATTAACTGCCAAGCGTACATTAACTTATATAATCATTCTATCCGTGGATATAATGTATAATCACAAGGAATTAAATGCAATGTAAAGACACTGCCCTGTTTCATTAACCAAAGTACGATAATATATACGCATGATATACTACGTTGCTCACAATACACAGAGACAAATCTTATACATAGTACATAAAACAATTCAAATTGAAAGAAAGGCTCAAGAATGAATCGTCTGCAGATTGTGACAGAGTATTAACAATCACTCTGTACGATGGCATGTTCCTGCACAATTGTGAATATCAATACATGTGAGCGCTGCATTGAAACATTTGCAAGGAGGCATGCATGCTTTTTTTTACAGCTGCACGGTCCATCCCCACTCAGATGGGCTTGGTAATTGCTGCTTAGCTACGGTTGACTGACCCCAAATATGTCCTGCTTGGTATGCAGCTCTCTTAATGTGCTGTGTGAGGGCAGCCTCTGTCGGTGGTATGCGATGTAGCTGCTTCCCATTGGCAAACAAAATTTTCCCTATTGAAGCAAGTGCTACTATTTGTTTTTGTTGGTAGTATCTGTGCAGATGAGTATTTTCTGTTGGTAGTATCTGTGCTGATGAGTATTTTCTATTGGTAGTATCTGTGCAGTATTGGATCCCTGGTTTTTCTTGTTGAAGTATATATATGGCTGTGCCGTCAAACGAGTCCATATCATTTCTAGCAGTTGGATTGTGATCGATGTTATCGACAGCACCAACTGTGAACACATCACTCTTCAGTGTAGATGGGCAAACACAGCCATCTCTTTTGAAGCGAGCACAAACATTATTAGCAAGATTTGTTGAAATTTCTTGTCCTCACATATGAAACACAGAGACCCCGACTTGACAGTTTATATGGTAGCCCTCTCTGTCTGGTTTTGGCATGAATCATCAAACCAGTATAAATTGCAAAGGGAGCCTATCTCGTTTTAGTGTGACGAAGGTGAGATCCAGATAACTATTTGGTGGATTTTTGTGCATTGAATACTAATAACTGAGACATGACCAGTGCCGCTTTTGTGGCTGTATCAGATGCTTCCTTCTGATATTGGATGCTTGGTCCTCTTAAGAACATGCTGACAAAGACAAGAACGGATTTTGGAGTCGCATAGTGCTGACGTCCATGTTTGAATGGCCCATCTAAGATGTAATCCTTGGCGAATATATCCTTTCTAAATAGTTGTGCAGCATATGCAACGTGGATAGCATCATCATCATTGTTGGAGCAAGCAATCTGTATAGCTTCCCCTATGTCTGAATTAAACATCAGCATCACTTCTCGACCTTGTGTTTGTGCTATCAAGTCTGGAATGAAACTAAGCAATCTCCCGTTCAGTCGTGTTGTATTGACTTTTCAAGAGAAACTTGGATCTTGTTCTTTCAGTCTGGATTCACAAAGTCTTCGCAAGTCAGACAATTTGAAGACTGTTAGTATTTCATTGTGACGGCAATCCTCTATGTAGGAAACAAGCTCAGACAACACAAGACTATCTACTTTTCTTTTCTAGTCATCCTTCTTCTGCTCAGCATATTGTTTCCGAATGTGGTGGTTCAGAGAAGTCAAACAGGTGAGATGATCCCTTGCATTTAATGCATGTATGTCGCCTTCAGAGAGTTTTCCCATAGAGTTTCTGTCTTGTAGAATATGTGCATACTCGCGAATACGACGATCAAGCCTGTCTGTCTGCACACTATGGAGATTTTCTTTCGTGTCGTCTTCATCACAGAAAACAACAACGGGTGTTCTTGCCATTGAACCAACCCCACTGCAACTGTATTTAACTGGGCTTGGGTCTCGCTCAGTGCTCCACTATTGTAGCCTTGAACCGGACTAAACTAGGATTAGTGAATACAGGTATCCCCCACTTTTCGAAAGTTCGCTTTACGCCTTTATTTCGCTCTTACGTAAAAAAGCGAAAAGTGAAAATAGCCTTTGTTTTGTTGCGAGCCGTTATAATGGCAACACGCACCCCTCTTTCCTGTACCTCCAACCGCCCCAACCTCCGACGACTCATCCTAACATACCATCATCACCATTTTTGGGTCAGGGAACGCTCAATAAAATCTTTCTATATAAATATTGCAAATATTTTGGCAGCCATTTTGCAACCAAGATGACGGTGGACAGATCGCGTGTGTGAAAGAGCATGAGAAAAGTATGCAGATTTTCACACTTTTCTCACATTTCGAACGATTTTTTTCCTAAGCTACCGTGCCATTGAAAGCAGATGGGTTTTTGGCAAGATTTACTTAGTGACCATTGTTTGGTTCGGGGGCTGTTGGCCAAGTTCTTTGTGTCCATCAGAGCCGAGTGTTGTACGCACAGCAAGCGTTATGAAAAACACTGGTAAGCTCTCAAGGCAATAATAATTTCATTTCGATAGATACATTGATTGATACTAGAAACAGACAGATAGATAGATAGGTAGATAGATAGATATGAACAGACTGGAATAGATAGATAGATAGATAGATAGATAGATAGATAGATAGATAGATAGATAAGTGATCACTGTCCAACTTCGTATGTGAGGTGATGTATTCACTCATGTTTGCCAGTCTGTTTGTTTGTCCACATAATATCTCCAAAAGTTCTCAATTAATTCCAATGACATTTAGTGGAAGGGTGGACCATGGGCCAAGGAATAATTGATTAAATTTCGGGGCGGATCCAGGAATTATTTTTCGATTTTGTTAACATTGCGAGATAGGATAACTTTTCAGCTTTTCGGATGTAATAACACAGTAATGACGTCATCACGGTGACCATCATAGATAAATAGGATAAACTGCATTATAGTTGTTTTTCAGGCTATCATTACCTTTCCTGTTTCCAAATGGCCGCCGCTTCAGCTGTTGCTGATAGCGGAATCGACCGAGTCGTCCGCTGCAAAAGACTAGTGGGTTTTTTTAAGTTTTTCTTTTATTCAAGCAAAAGCTTTATAAATACAAATGAACAAAGGATAAGTTAGGGGTAGCGTTTTTAGCGTAAGGGTTACAGTTGGTGTTAGGGTTAGTGTTGGGGTTGGGGTTAGGGTTGGGGTTGGTGTTGCTATTTTTAGGGTTTAGGATAGTTAGGATTAGTGTTTAGCTCCTTCAGCCATTTTCACTTCAGAAAGTGGAAAAATGTTGAAATTGTCGTCTGCCATCAGCAGCAGCGGACGATTCGGCCGATTCTGCTATCAGCAGCAGCTAAACCGGTGGCCATTTGGAAACAAGAAACGTCAGGATTGCCGTTTTTCAAACTATTGAAGATATGTCTCTTACATTATTACAAGCTTTTGTCATGATCTGTAACCTGGTCGTTCAGCTTTTAGTAATAATAGCCTTGGTGGGGGTATGGGCTTTCAGAGTGCTTTCTAGTTTATATAAACTACGAAGTAAAACGAATTTCTTTTTATTTAAGAGACGAGTCTAAACACCGGTGTTCAAAAGGATCTTCATTGCTAATGATTGCCAAGTAGACCATATCGATCGTTCTTTGGGAAAGGTTTGTGACTACCCCGTCGTTAAATCTCTTTTCATTTTAAAGAAAAGGAGAGAAAAGAAAAAACGTTTCGACTGGGAAAGGGCCTGTATACCAATCTAAGTACCCAAGTAAACAGCAGGTTCCGAGTAAAGAACAACAATAATTGGTAATTATAATTATAAATTGAAACGGCGTAAACTAGGTCACTATGTGTACCTAATACATTGAAGCGGCGTAAACTATTTGCACCGTTTAAAACTGAATTTTTGAACATTAAAACACACATACATTTCACGACAAAGTTGTCGAGTAATTGCGATGCACACACACGCTGATTTGCTAAATAGATGAATAATGTATTTACATACAAACACACACACTCACTCTCTCTCTCTCTCTCTCTCTCTCTCTCTCTCTCTCTCTCTCTCTTTACCGAGCAATAAACAGAGTGTTGCAGAAAGGGAGCAACCCTAAGGATAATCTGGCCCTGTCGACTGGGACCTAGAATACGCCGACTGCATTTCCTGCAGAGGGGTAACCCCCCCTCCAAACAGGGGTCACTTGTTCTTTCACCAAAGTCGCAAGACTATTAAAAAAAAGAAATAACCTCTCAAAGTCGCAAGACTCTAGTTAAAAAAACAAAAAACCCTTTCACCAAAGTCGCAAGACTCTATTTTAAAAAAAAGAACTTTTCACCAAAGTCGCAAGACTCTATTTTTTTAAAAATAACCTTTCACCAAAGACGCAAGACTATTTTTAAAAAAGGAACCTTTCATCGAAGTCGCAATACTCTATTTTAAAAAAAGGAAACTTTCACCAAAGTCGCTAGACTCTATTTTTAAAAAAGTAAATGTTATGCTACAATATTAATCATGTGGTAACACTGTACTCAGAGACAACAGTATCTAGCAGTTGAAATGATTGCATAATGCGCTAGCCTCATACGAGCATCCATTCCTTTGTGTTGCGTCAGTTATGTCGTTTTTTAATGTAATGGAACGTTCATGTAATGAGACAGGTTCGAACCTGCTTCCAGGTTAAAGGAAATCACTTTATGTGTAATTAGCATCTTTTTAAAAATCTTTTGTTAATTTATTAATAGTTTAATATAATAGTTTTTAGATTTAAAATAGTTTAAATACAAGTTGTCGAAAAAGACGGTTGCATCTTTTTTTTATTAAACACTGTATAATCAAACGACACGGGTATTTTCTCTCTTTCTCTCTCTCTCTCTCTCTCTCTCTCTCTCTCTCTCTCTCTCTCTCTCTCTTCACAAGCATGTACATACATCGGCACACACGTGAGCCCCCCCCCCACACACACACACAGGAGAGAGATAGAGAAAAAAAAGACGGAAGCTTATAAATACGAACATTTTAAGAACATTTTATTTTAGTGTGAAAAAAAAGTATACAGTTTGTATATACAAGCACACATCATAACAATCATAATTACACAATATCTAGGGCCTTATACCTTTGCGGTTGTCGTGTAATAAACATCATAATTCTTCTTAAAACCATTTACATCTGTTGATAGCACTACACATTCTGGTAATCTATTCCAAAGTCCTACCACTCTATTGCTAAAAAAGAATTTTCTGATATTCAATCTGCATCTATTTGCTTCTACCGTATATGCGTAGCCTCTCAGTCCCTTGTACCCCCTTCTAGTACAGAAAAATACATTACTACTTCTAAACCATGCATAATCTTGAACATTTCAATTAAATCTCCCCGATCTCTCCTATTTTCTAACGATGTTAATCCTAACCCTTTTAGTCTATCCTCATAATTCATACTTTTTAATTCCGGTACTAACTTAGTTGCACGTCTCTGGACTTTTCCTAGAAGAATTTTTATCTGTACATGCTCTTTCTGTTTACACACGCGTGCAAATATATATGTGTGTGAGTTTGTGTGTGTGTGTAGGAAGAGAGAAATATATGTGTGTGTGTGTGTGTGTGTGTGTGTATGTGTGTGTGGGTGGGTGTGGGTGTGTGTGTGTGTGTGCACACGATTTGGTCTTCCGTTTATTAAGTTCTAATATCTTGTTGGTATTGATTTAAAAATAAAATAAACCAATTGTATTGACACTCGTCGTTGTAGAAGGTTGAGTTTGAACAATGCTTAGATCATAAATCAGCCATGGGAAAACTGCGGCTCGCTGGCCGCATGCGGCCCTTTTGACTTTCTGAATGGCACGCTTAGTTCCATGAAGAAAATAACGTTTTATTAAAATTTCATCTAAGAAAAAGGGAACCTTTCTTGAAGAAATGAGAAAATTCCAGGATAAGTGGACAAATGATTACTTCTTTGTTGAAGTAAAAAAAAAAACAGACCAAGGTGTATAATATGTTCTGAATCACACTCCGCATTTAAAGAATTTAACGTTAAGCATCATTACACGACTAAACATTCCGGGTTTGATAAATTTAAAGGAGATATCAGAAAGCTTCAAATTGAAACACTAAACTAAACAGATCGATAGCCTAAATACGCTTTTTTTCTAAAAGGCAAACAGAGCTCAGCGAAATGGTGCATGCAAGTTATATTGTTAGCAAAAAAGTTCCTAACATTCTAAAAATTATTCTGACGGTGAATTTGTGAATTTGTGGCCCAGTTTATGATTAGCAATATCTCATGCGGCCCGCTGCTCGCAAAAGGTTGCCCATGCCTGTCATAAATCATATAGAGTCTTTGGTTGGAATCATAGCCTTGTATCGCGTGGAAAAGGCACTGGCATTGCTACGCTAATGCTTTTATTTTGTATGAGGGTGTACCCAGTGGCGATTCTACGGGGGAATTTTGGCTGGCCCCTAGGCCCCCCCTCCCCCCACTTTCATACGCTTTAATGTAGGGGTGTAGCTGATATATGATTGATTATCTCAGATTTTCGAGAAGAAAAAAAACTATGCCGTAAAAATATAATAATTTTGAACATGGCAGCTTTTAATGTAGTGTTTCGGCACAAGAAGTCGTGGACAAAAGGAGAGACAACCAGTGAAGTATAAACATGAAGATTTCTCGTCAGATACATTTCGAGTTTTGCCCCCCACCCCTAATCACGGCCCCCAAGTGGCTCCCCCATTTTCTAAGAACTAGAAACGCCACTGGGTGTATCCCAAAATAAATACGCCAAAATTCAAGACTAATCCCCTGTCACAACTTTGGAAAGAAACCGTGGGTCATTTCGAACTTCAAATCGCTGAACACATTCAGACAATACGAAGGACATTTAGCTGGGCGTCCATCTTCTCTTTCACGCATAAGATGTCTGATAGTTATCGATGGAGATTGAGTGACAGCAATTCTCTTCAAATCTCCAGCACCTTCCTCAATATCCTCGCAGCCCCCAGTATTATCATTGTCTGGATAGTCACAATCCTTCCTTGAATCTCTAGTTCATCTAATTCTGCCTCTAGTGTTCTGGGCACGGTTCCAAATGCGCCAATTATTATGGGCACGACTCTGTCATGCTTCAGCACCACCACCAGCACGATCATCATTTATTTATTTATTTTTAGTAATAAATAGGTATAATGGAAATCCAATTAAGTATTTTGTAATTATAAAAACTATTTACATGTAGTCTTTCTTGAAAATGTACTCGACGGCGTTGCCACTGACATATATTTAATTAATTTGTAGATTATAAGAGAACATCAAAAGAACACATTAAAAAAAGAGACGCTGTCGCTAACAGCACTTGGGAATCTGGGTTGTCAGATATCTTTTGCAACACAAGAGGCTGCAGGGCCTACCGTGCACACCCCTCCCACCCCGTGATCCTACATTTAGGATACCAAAATGTTCCTTAGGA
>VCCN01005145.1:2494535-2507362 GCA_006491835.1 Architeuthis dux | reverse complement strand
TTTTTTTTTTTTTTTTTCTTTTTTTTTTTTCCCTTAATCTTTTTAAAGTTTGAAATTTAAAAATAAATTATCACCCGATATGACCGGCTTCCCAGATGTGTTTTGCGGCACAAGACCAAATTTGTAGGGTCTTTAGACCAAATTATGTAGCTACAGCCCCAAAATAATTGAATAACTTAAAATCCATCTGTCACAGCGCGTATACTTTCAAGCGTATGCGCCTATGATGGTATATCGAGGGTTAAGGTCAAACAACAAATTATACACCCGAGACGCGAAAAATGGATTAAAATAAATGTTTCATACAGAATAAACAAACTGGGTAACAAAAAAGACAAACTCTGGGAATTTTTTTGTTGGGCAGTAATTGTAGTTTTATCAAACAATAAAACAGGAAATATTCCGAGGAGAGAAAAATAGTCCTATTGATCGTTGAGGTAAATTCTGGGGCGAGAAAATAGTCCTATTGAGGAAAATCAAATAGTGGGGTTTCAAAATGTTCAAATGGTTTAAAAATGTTGATTTTGGTCCACAGCCTTTAGAAAAGGCAAAAGAAAGAAGAGCCTATATTTCCTCGAAATATAGGGTGATCGTGTCTCCCCTCATTGGGGTTCAAACCAAGCAAGCTTTCGTGACTCTGTCCTCTTCCATCGCTCTGGCGCTACTACTCTGTCTGTCTTCCTCCTCCATGCCGAATTCAAATCCCAGAGAAACAGGATCTTCCTAAAATCTTTCCTTTGTCTTTCGTGCGCCAATTTTTAACTCTCGGACAGACGAGATTCTCTGTTTACATTTTTTCTTTGTCGTTCCTCAAGGGGCTTAACTCAGATGGACGACTCAGGAGTTATTACACCATCATCATCAGACTAAACTTGTAGGAAAAATGGATTAAAATACATATTTTTTATCTATTGTTCATGTATATTTATGTTGTATCGTATCATTCGTATGTGTAAAGGAATGTTATCTTTTGTAAATTTTCCTTCAGTACCAAATCTTATTTTTGGAACCAAATAGCTTTGTTCAGTACCAAATTTAACCGATTTGATCTTGAAAAATACCAAATAGCAACCCTGGGAAATGCTATTCCTTTTTCTAGGTATCCACTATATATAATAGAATTGCAAGCAGAATCTTGGTCAGACTGACCCACGTCAGCCTATTTGATGCCCGGACCACCAACCTGGAAAAAAAGAAGTTTTATTGATGTATTCTCTGCCTATTCAAACGGCATTCAATAATTTCTCCATAACTGCAATTTTTTTCCTTAGGAATTGGTCTTTGTTTATCTACTTATATATAGCTATTTCTAGATAGGGAGAAAAAAATCACTTGTGATTTTATGTTAGCAGGCATGGTCTTTAGGGAAGTGTTAGTTATATCTGATCTATTTTTTTTTTTTTTTTTTTTTTTTATATGTCTATAATTGTATATTGGTAGACTTCATGTACAGTCATTTTATTGGTGTGAATAGAAATCGCCAACCAAAACTGTCAACATAGGTTTCTTCAGTTTTTAACAGATTCTGGCTGGCTATGTATGTATCGCTTGTACAGGCCATACCAATGGAGCTTAGAGGCCTAAATTAAATATTGAACATTTACTATGTATAGAAGGGAAGAAAAAAAAAAATTTTCTATTGAAAGTTTGAACCCCCCCCCACCAAAAAAAAAGATGGAGGTGGGCGACTTACAATGTAATTTCATGCTAAATTGGTCCCTTAGTTTGTGTCAGGTAGTGTTCATGCTTGCTTTTTTAAAAAAAAAATTTTTAATTCAAACTTTTTTTAGTGATCACTGCACAACAAAATGTGAGAAGTAATTTACTTATTTATTGATCACCTTTTTCCAATTTCTAAATGATCACCCTCAATACACCATGCTGCCAAAAGACTGTCACTATTGAGTGAGTAACCAGACCTGTTTTATTTTGGGTTCACTCAGAGGAAAGTTTGAAAAACCGGGGGTATTTAAAAATCTTTTTAAAAAATTTTTTTTTTATCTAGACATAAGGTGTGTTTAAATTTTCAGCCCTCTAGCTCCATTGGTGTGGCCTGAATGCATGACACATATAGCCAGCCAGACCAATTTAAAAACTGAAAAAACCTATGGTGACAATTTTGTTTGATGGTTTCTATACATGTATTGTGAATGAATGAATGGCTTGGCTTCTACTAGACACATATTTATACATTTTCAAAGATAATAGACTTTTTCTTCTTTCTACAAATAATGTGTTGGCATGGGGATTGTTAACATGGTCTATTTTGGGGGCTGTACAATGTTCTTGCATTTAATGGCGTATTTTGTTTTTTGTGATACTTCTAACATTGGGAATCGAAACCTGTTTAACAGGTTGATGATATTTGTTAAGGATTTTTTTAAATGAAAGTCATGACATACTGGTGTATATTGCATAGAGAATGTTGTGATTCATACACTTTTTTCAAACAGAAACTGCAGTTATATACATTCTACTACCATTACACTTAATTACTGTCTCACAAATGCTGGTGAGAGCTTTATAAAGATTGTATTTTCCAGTTTCTCAGCCTGTGTAGGTGGTTATAAAAAATCTCATGTAGGTTGGTTTGTGCACAAGTATCTGTTAGGTCAGGGGATCTCAAACTTTTTCTTTCAGTGTACCTGTTTGTCCTGTCTGGCAGTGTTGACATACCCCTTGTGAATAATAGTGTAAAATGTATGGATACCATAGAATAGACATTTGGTATTTGTTATAAATTCATGTAATTTAAGTTACATTTTTAATGAGATGGATGATCTTGGCTCTTTCCAACAAGTAATTTATTTCTAGTCAGTTTCAGAGAGACACATCCACATATCATTCTCAATTGACAGTCTTGCCATAAAAAAAAATTTTAAATAAAAAAAATAGAAGCATATCCAGCAGGGCCACAGACCAACTTTATTCACTACTGTCTCGGAACCAAATGTAAACTGTCCCAAAAAACAATTCTCGCACCAAACTATGCTAATTAATGTCCCCCAATTTGAAATTCATGCCTTGTCTTCATTTTTGTTCTCTGCCCACTGCTGTTATTAATACTTGCTTTCCAGCAATGCTATTCAGTTTCTGGGTAATCCTCATTCTATTCTTGGCCTAAAATGTAATTTCCCCAAAATTGGCAAGGTTGGGACCCGCCTTGAGACAACTTTTTAAATTTGTCAAATTTTAGAATGTATGAAAAACTAGCATTCCAAGGGAAATTATGAATCACTGCCACCTTCCGGGGGGAAAAAAGATATCTTCCCTGGATGTCTCCGGGATGGAAGTGATTTTTTAGAGAGAATCTTTTAAGTCACTTCCGTCCCGGAGAAGATGTTTGTTTATCCCAAACATTTTTACCATCGCCGGGACAACATTAATTTCGAGCCCTGACATCCAGAGGAAGGAAGTTGAATAAGCACAGATATGTGAAAACCAGAGATGTTTGATTACGTGTACCCCAGTTTGAGAACCCCTGTATTAGGTAATTTAAGCTTAACATGGGTGAAAATATTGTTAACTCTTAACATCCTGTTGAAAATTTTCTAAGTCTAAAGCCCAGTCCTGTAATGATTGAGCAAAAAATGGCTAAAAATGGGTTTGTTTATTCAAATGTTTATAGTGTCTTTACTTGTGGGCAGATTGTTGTGAAAATTGGCAGTATTACAAGAAAGACTTGTGTGGCCTGGTGCATTTTAGGATTTTCGGCCATGTTTGTTTACATGCGGCCTCATGCTCTTTAGGACTTCAAGAGTTACTGTTAGAATGTTACAATATAAGAAAGACTAGAGTTCAATGGAAAGGTGGTATTGTATCAAACTTGATTTTAGCCCAAGAATCTTGTCAAAGACACTATAACTTTTTTAAAGGCTATTGTTTAGCCATAAAGATCAAATATAAAGATTATAACTGAAAATGACGTTAGATGTTTTACAACTGATTGTGTTCCAAACTTACATGTTGAAGCTCAAAAAACCCAACTTATTTCTGTAATGTCTGTGGACCTTTAACATTAAGTGTACTCATGCTAATTTGCTATGTTTTCTATGACATTTAAAAATCTATAAAAAAAATTAAAGTATGATACTATATGCATTTTGAACAATTTCGACAGCAAATCATTTGCAGCAGATATTGGAAAATGTTTTGTCAAGAGGTGGTGAATGAATGTGATGGGTGTTTTAGCAAATGAAATCTACCCTGTTTGGTGTGTGAAAGATGAGAGGCTTTTTGTTAAACTCCTACTCTGGAGTTGATTTTATTTTCCCCCTGGTAACAACAACAATAACCCTCACCAAAATTAGAACCCTTCAACGCTACTGAGGAGGCATGCAATCTTATTTCAACCCCCACTAGAAGATTTATAAAGACATATTTTTTTTTCTCCAATTTATATCTAGAATTGCCTCAAATTATATCTGAATTGTATGCCATTTATCTCGAAAAATATCTAGATACTATTTTATTAAGTCTCCTTCCATAGCCAAATTTGAATATCTTTTTCAGTTTAAGAAAAACTGTTTTTTAAATATTTTAAGCTTCAGTCAGTGGCGTTTGACCTTGAAGCAGCCAATCTTGTCATCTGTACTCTCATAACCAAGCAATTTTTGAACTTCAGACCACTTCTAGAGGAATTAAAACCTAATCAGTAATGAATCTAGGGCAGGTAGTTGTTTATATCAAATTTAATTTTAAGAATTACCAGTCAAGTCTAATAAATCCTTGTAGTTTTAGCTAAGCTTATTTTCTTGATTTCTTTTTTTTTTTTTTTTTTTTTTTTTTTTTTTTTTTTTTTTTTTTTTTTTGCTCTAGGTAGTCCAAACAGTCTGTGTTCTTTTAGCGAACACGTCGCAGTAACACTAATTTTTCACTGTTTCACAAATGTTTATTCTCCATAATTTTGACTAATACAAAACTGTTATGCATGCCATAATAAAGAATGTCCAATTCTGAATCTGTTGCTGTCTTATTTGTCATCGCTTGACTTAAAATGAATTTTACAGGAAATTTTCAATTTAATGTGTTTACAGTGCCAAAACTACACTGTGACGTTTTTATACTGTGGTCGAAAGAAGGGTGTCTATAAATGATTGCTGACACCTCCCCCTTCCGATGTATGTCTTTGGAACCAATATCACCTAGTAGAGAAATACATGTTTATAGTCAAACTAGTTTTACTGATGTTAACAGATTTAACATTTTTATGTCCTCAATAAATCTTTTAGGCCAGCTACTCTGATCCGGTCCATTCTATACACAAATAGCTCCAGTACACTCTCAGCCATTTTGCAGACATTTCCAAATCTTTTGTACCAATCTGTGTTTTATTGAATACCTTTGTTCTCTATATTTTATGGTAAATTGCAAGCAGTGCGTTTCTGTTGTAAAACACTTGCTCTGCATTTTGAATTGCATTAAAATATCCTCAACACTATAAACATTGACCCAATACAAATTGTAATGTACTTTTTTTTCTTTTTCATTGGTCATTGTTTGCTGTTACTGCTTTACAGTTCAGCTTTGAAAGCAGCCTTCAACAGCATCCATGACCGACCATTCCACAATTTCCAAAGCTGTGTGTGTTAAATCAATACTGACTATTGCTCGTCTTTATTGTAGAATGTCTTGATGCCTCCTCCTCCCAGGTCAAAAGATGATGTCAGAACATACAGAAATTTCCACATCAAAAAGGAGGTAAACCCGTGTCAATAACTCAGATTTATCGTAACCCAATCCCCTTTACACAAGGTTTTTAAAAAAAATTTAAAAAAAAAGATTTTCCAGTTTCCCCCTTGCAAAAAGGTTTTTTTGCTAATCTTTGGTTTGACATACATAAACCTATGGCAGTGTTTAACTAGTATACAAAGCTTCAAAAGCCATGTAGAGGGGCTCCAAAAAGTATAATTTTTGTATTAAAAAGTATAATTAAACATCATATATAGATATCTATCTATCTATCTATCTATCTATCATCTTCTTTGCAGCGGCGGCAATAATGAAATTAAAAGCCTGTCTTTTATTCATCAGATTGTACACCATAAATTTGTCATGGTAAGACAGGAACAGTGCAACTGACATTTTAATATTTTTGATAAAGAACAAAAAACAGGTTTTTTAATTTTATTTCATTATTGTGGTATGTGATGAATGTTGTTGAATTATACTTTTTAATGAATATTTATACTTTTTGGAGTCTTAGTATGCTAGTAGTACTAGTGAACACCTCCCCATCGGTTTATGTACGTCAAACTAAAGATTACTGATTTTTATTATTTCTGATAACGGTAAGCTTTTTGTATGTCAAAAAATATTAACTGGCCAACTTTGAATACTTTTTTTTTTTTTTTTTTTTTTTTTAAATTTTTTTCTTTTTTTAAAAAATTACTGAGGCTAAAACAATGATAAATTTGGTTCAAAACATTTGCCAAATTTATGAGCTTATTTTTGGTATGCCTTGATTTTTATTTGTAGTAAATAGAATTTTAGTATGGTTATTTTAATAATTCACATTTGTGATGCCAAAGATTCTGTAAAATATCATTGTGAGAATCTGTCTCCACATTTCTTTCCCAAGATGATAATATTTCTTCCAGTTAGATTTTGTATATGATTTTTGGATTGCCCATGTTTCCTGAATAAGATTGTATAGCTCTGAAGAAAACAATATGGTGGCTTCATGGAAGACAAAACTCTATAACTTCATTATCTGAATTTTCCCCTGTCATGTTTCTATGGTTTGAAATGTAGTTGTTATAGACTTTACTTTAATCAAATCTTTAATCCATTAACTGCGAATGACGGAAATATCCGTCATTACATTTCTATGGCTTACAAAAAAATTAAAAATTGTATTGAGTGTGTGATAGTAACTCGGTTCTCTCTGTGAATCGGCGCTTTTATCTTGTAATGGATTACTTTCAATGAATTACTTGCGATTGACAAGAGCTCTTATCTTGCAATGAATAACTATTATATTTGCCACCTTGTGCAGTTAAGCTTTCTATTTGAGAAACTTGGACAATGTTTGAAATCAGTTGAGTATCTTGGAGAAGAAACATGGACACTCAATCACTTTTGTTATATTAGTAGTAGCAAAGTGTTTTTGTTTGTCAGAAATAATAAGCAAAAAGACCTTTTTTAGCAATATGGAAGAAACTGGAAAGTTTACCTATATTAAAATACTTGAGGCTAAAATTGGGATATGATTGTTTAAAGTTATAATAGCATTATAAATCAATTCTTTTCCTTCTTGGTCATTCTTCAGGTGATGCCAAACTGTAAAAATGCATAATTTTAAAAAGATTTGTTATATTTCTCAGCTTTTCAGTATAATTTAAAGAAATATTAAATAACATGAATTGAAATTTAAGTAAAATTTATATATACTCATGTAATGTCCAACTTTTTTAGACCAAATTTTTTAAATATATAATTAGGGAGTTGAACATTACTTGAGGTATGCTTTTGAAACAATAAAAATCTTGGGCCTATTATTTCAAAAGTATACCTCCCATGTAATGTTTGAACATCTAATTATAAGTTGAACATTCCACATATATGGTAAATACATTTTATGTTACCTTAAAGAATACAGTATTGCTTGTTTATAGATATTTCTTGCACTAAGCTATATCTATCCTAGCATATTCTGTAGAGATTGAACTCAAGGTGCTCTTAATGGTAATCAATTATGTATTAATGTTGTGTGCAAATGTTGTAAGCCAAACTACACGTTATTCCCCTTAGTAGTTTGAAGGTTACAAAATGGATTTACTGTACATTTAACTCTAAAATTCATGAACCATTTCTAGACACAGTGGAACTCTTCAATGAATAGAACAAAGAAAATTACCTAAAATTGTAAGGGAAGTAAACTTGATGCAAAGTTATTCCCCTTGATTTAACATTTGATTAAAAAAATGTTTAATATAAATTTAAGAGTTAAACATGAAAAGTTTAAATGTAAATATTTTGATTTTAATATTTATTTTATATTATTATGATCAGAAATTGCTAAATAAAAATAACTGTTTCACAGTGTAGCAACATCTGAAGAATATCATTTTCCATAATTATTTTTCTTAATTTATTTCATTTTGATTATCCTTTAACTTCTCTTTTATATAATTTTAATAATGTTTACTGGGCTGGTGGGTAGCTTAAATGTAAATAAAGCCATACATCAGCGTTACGTTCTGGTAGTATGGATGCAATTTGATCTGGGCGTAAGTTGACCATTATAGGATGAAGAGAAATATGCACACTGCACAACATAAAATACCATGGCACATACATATTTACCTCAACCTCTATATTGTACATTCGTTGCCTTTCTGAAGAGAAACGAACAAATGTCATCCATTATGTTTCTTTCACAAAGTCATTAGCTCAACCCAGCAAGAAGTCTGCACTTTTACCTCTTTTACTTCTCGCCTTCCCTTTCTGAATCAAACACGATGTATATGCTACATTCTCTTTAGCAAGCCAGCAATGACATGAACTATTTTCAAAACTTATAAGTCATTTAAGCTTCAGTCAGAGTAGAGTCAAGGCCAGATTATACTATAAGGCTGATATACTAGGGGGCCCGTAGTTAACAGGGGCCCATAAAAATTCTGGGATATTCATATTTTTCTTAATTTTATTCTTGACAGGACCATAGCCTATACGCAAACTACGCTACGGCATAGGATCCAAAATAAATAGTTTAGACATTTATCACTACTACTACTACAGGGAAAATGAATTAAACAATAAAACTGTCAAAATAAGAACATTTCCTGATGTGAAGTCACTATAATTGTTAAGATATTAACAATATCTTAAAACTTAATAAAATTGTCCTAACAAATATCTCTTTAAAAAGTGGAATGAATATATTACACATTAGCACATCACAATCCATTTTATTCACACAATTGACAGATCGCATTACTTACTTAAAATTATACAAAAAAACAGGTGGGGTTCAAGATGGGTGGGGGGGCATATTGCCAATAGCCTAGGGGCCTTGGTATAGGTTAATCTGGCCCTGAGTAGAGTTTGATTCTGAAGCAGCCAGTTTTGTCATTTTTGTATTATTTTATAGTATCTTAAGAAATAATGTCCAACTAATCCTTAAAAGCTTGTTCATGATATTTCTTTTTCATTTGCTCACATATAAAGGAAGTGTGTATCTCTGGGACAGTGGTTCTTGACCTTTTTTCAAGGCTCCTCACACCCCTTTAAGATTTATCAGGTGTTAAAATTACAAGTCTGTATCACAATATTATCAAAACCATTTAATGTGCTGGCTTTTTCTCAATTAACTTGAAGGAGAAAGAACAAAAGTTGTGTACATAGAAATAAAATGGGGGAGAGGGGTTACCACCCTCTTCTCGCCCTCCCCCTGTCATATGCACCACTTATGGTGCGTTCCCCCCACGATAAGAACCACTGCTCTAGGATTGGTCATAGCCATTCATATGTGGAGCGAAAAGAAATATTTCCGTAACGACTACTGAAGCCTCTTTAAGAGATTCAATTTGATTGGTTCAATTTGAAACTGTTTGACCAATCAAAATTAATTTAATAATGCTCACGCCTACAAAATGCTTGTGAGATGTTCTAACAGTTAAGATGTTGAAAATGGCCTAAACAGCCGTAACATGTACATCAGAACACATACACCAATACACAAGACGGAACTACATTCATAAAATTGTTGATTTTAAAATTTTATGGTCTTTTTAAAAAGAAAATGTTTGAAATTTTAGAATTTTAACAAATTTTAATTAAATTTTTTCACAGAATGCCTCATACAAGCTCTTTTGTGTAAAAACATTAATTTTTCACACCATCCCCCTCTCTCCTCAGCACATGTGCTCTATTTTTTCACTCCTAGCTTGCTCTCCCTTGCTCTCCCCCTCACTGCATTCATCCATTTCTTTTTTTGATATTGTAAAGTCATTTCATACCCTACTTGCTCACCAACTTATTCAATTTTATCCAATTTTCTCTTCTACTTATGTGTGTATATATCAGTACATAGACTTCTACTCTGAAAACACAACACAACTCCCTCTGAACACACAACTCTGAACACACAACTCTGAACACAACTGTACATATACTACTAATTTTATCTAGTTTTCTCTTCTACTTGTGTGTATATATCAGTACATATACTTCAGAAACAATCAAACATAATATTTTGAAAAAATACACACAAAAAAATTGGTTTGCTAGAAATGTTTAAACTCTGCACCTGTCGTAATATATTAAGTTCATAACGGTCACAATGAAAATTTGACAGTATCCAGTTTTTGTTGTTTATTTTACACTAGTGTACCCTAGTTTACTCTTACAGTAGTTTTTTTAAAGTTAGATTTTCTATAAATATCTAACTTTGTCCTTGGGCAAAAGTCAGAACTGCTAAGTAAGCATTTCAAAATAATTTTTAAGTCTCCATAGATGTGCATATTGATACTACTCTATTAACTCTTTCACAATCTGATTTACATAGAAATTTATTGTTTATTCATATCGTGTATTCCCCAAATCATTATCATAAGGATGCAGAGCTTATCAATGATTTCCACACTTCCGGCAACTGATGGCTTGATACTTCTTTTAGTCCATCTCAAGTTAAAAGAAGGTACTTAAAATTCCCTTGACTGCTTCAATAATTTACATGACTTTATTATTGTATATCCGGTTTTTATACACCTGTATATTTTTATTAAATTCGACTAGTTTTTACCTTCATCCTAATTTTTAGTTATTGATTTAATAAAAAGTGGTGTTACAATATTTCATCCAATAATAATAAAGATTGATTTATATAAAAGACTACTAGGTCTCCTATGTAAAGCAACATAAATCTGGCACAGAGAGTCTGATGTTGGGGATGAGTTTATAAGTGTTAATCAGCTTCTGCTAATCCATGAAATCATCATGGCCGATTGGTAAAAGCAGCTAGGCGTAAACTTGTCTCCCTCTGGCAATGAGGGTGTGAGTTTGATTCTCACCGAAGGTTTACTCTTTATTTCCGATTGCACTGTTATTCGTTGCCATAGAAACAGTTGCCCGAATTAATAAGTTGTATAAAAATAACTAAAAATTAGGATGAAGGTATAAACTAGTCAAATTTAATAAAGGCGTGTGTTACAAATACAATACTTCATCCAATAATAAAGATTGACTTGTATACTTATTGAACAAGTTACTGTATCTACAAAGTTTGAGAGTTAATCTAATCTGCACAAATTGTCTTTTCTGTGAATGTGTCTTTGAGATGTTTGTTGCTTATACAAAATTAACTTAGACATTGTTAGGACATTAGGAACGGTCAAACAAAACAGTCAACATAGGTTTCTTCAGTTTTTAAATGGTGCTGGCTATCTATCTATCGCATCCACTGGCCTCACCAATAGAGCTAGAAGGCTGAAAATTCAAACATTTACTTTGTTTAGAAAAAAGTTGGGTTTTTTTCCCATTTTTATCAATGCCCCCACAGGTTCTTAATGGGGGCTCAATTTATGATGTAAGTTTATGCTATATTGGTCCCTTAGTTTGTGTTCAGGCTTTTTTTTTTTTTTTTTTTGTTTTAATGAACAATTTACTTTGCTTGCCTTTTGTTGGTTGGTGATCGCTAAAAAGTCTGAATTTTTCACAAAAAAACAACGTGGAGGCTGCCAGACACAAACTAAGGATCCAATTTAGGATAAACTTACATTGTTAATTGACCCCACTAAAAACCTATTTTGGAGGGAATTTTTTAAAAACAACACCCTTTTTTCTAGACATAAGTAAATGTTTAGATTTTCAATCCTCTAGCTCCATTGGTGCAGCCTGCACACACAACACAGCCAGCCAGCCAGAAACTGAAGAAACCTATGTTGACAGTTTTGGCTGATGGTTTCTAAAAGTTACTTGGGAAATGCTGGTAACTTTAGTAGAGTATCAAATGGATGTGTAAACATCCCACTTTTGTGTACTTTTATGAGAATATATACTCTTAAAGTATTTTGGACAACTTTGAATGGTTTGATTCGTTCTAAAATTGATTAAATTTTTTTTAATTTTTCATTTTTCTTTCAGCTCCTCAACTTATTTATATTTTGGGAAGGAGAATTGTTGGTTCTTTGTATTGATTATTTTCATGATTATTGGAGTAATTTATCAGGTTTGAACAAAATAAATGGCCGTTTCGAAAAACACAAGCTTTAAAATGTCATAACTCGGCTCAAACACAACTTTATTAATCAAAGTAAGCACCATTAGAATCAATACAATGCTAGTGAATTTATTCTATCACTATAAAAACTAGTCACAGTTTTGAGAAACAGCCAGAAGGTATTTTTGACCTTGTCCGCATCCGTGTACACCTGTTGGCACATAAGGCCTGGAAAAAGTGGTAATTGTTAGAGGACAGATCCAGTGAATAGGGAGGGTTGGGTGTGACCTTTTTGCTGGGTGGTTTGTGAAGTATGAGACCTTGCATTATCCTGCCGTGATGGTCTGACCAGGTTGCAAGAGGCTGTAATGGATCACTCAATTACAACACCACCAAACGTTCAAGAGGATCTTTTTTCCATAGAGCATAATTATACACAAATCATGTTTTTTCGTCTTTGCTTCAATACCCTATAAAAAAAACAAAATAAAAAGTATTAAAAAAATTCAAACACCCAAAACAGAAGACGCAGAGCTTTGAAATGATATATAGACATATGTATAAGCAGAGGTGAACAATGCAAAACATTGATTGTACTAATGAAATGCAAAATCTGCCATTTATTTTGTTTCAATCTAATATCATTCTGTATTGTTTCCAGGGC